>JAEANM010000286.1:17776-39580 GCA_017656035.1 Myanophis thanlyinensis | reverse complement strand
CCAGATTATGAGAGTTAAAAATTTAAAAATTTAAAATTTAAATAATTCAATTAAAAACAAATTTAAGACCCCGTTAAATGTTAGGCCAGACCAGCTTGCTGAAATAAATGGGTTTTTAATGCACGCTGAAAGGCCCGCAGGTCCACAATGGTCCGAATCTCTGGGGGCAATTCGTTCCACAGGGAGGGTGCAGCCACAGAGAAGGCTCGTACCCCCGGGGCTGTCAGACGACATCGTCCTGACAATGGAGCCCCGAGGAGGCCTGCCCTGTAGATCACCATTTACAACCTTTGCTGTCAGCATCTAATAAGCAAAGTCAAGGGGGGAAGCTGTCAGAAGGTGCAAATGATGGTCACATGATCCAGGGATGCCGTGACCATGTGGGATTTGCCTAACAATGGCATCTGGGACTGCTACAACAGTCACTTTGTTTATCTATCAATCAAACATGTCACTAATTATCATCCAAGGACTTCACACTCACGCACACACAAATATAAAATATATGAACATTTTGAGGGTTGTGTTATCTGCAGATGTCACATTTTTCATAGTATTTTAATTAAAACTTGAGAGAGTCAGCTTATCTGCAGATTGGCTTATCTGCAAATATATGCAGTATATATTTTACCACAAAATTTAAATCATTAATGTTCTCTTAAAAGGAGACATAACCTTCTGTCAAATAAATTTAATTGAGGGTTGAGTTCTATTTAAAAATAAATCATTAAAAAAAGAAAAATGTATCCACTGAGATTAAGAACTGTGAATATCTTTTATAACATTTAATTTATTGGATCTTAAGAAGTGAGTATTACAATATTGCTATTAATGCTGTTTTGGGGACTGCTGATTAAGACTGCATCAAGGGTACTGAAGTGTCATCATGACAGTAATTGTCAGGATCACGCATTCAGATGCATCTTGCTGCCAGATTTATTATTTGAGGAGCCATCTATTTCTGCCCATACTCTATGGTCAGGCAAAGTTGGCCTGCTTCAGGTCCCCTTATTAAACAGTATCATCTGATGGGACAAAAGAAGTAGGCCTTCTCTTTCACAGCACCTGCACTGTAGGAAAAATATTCCACCAGTTTCATATTTTTGTGTGCATGCATCCTTAAACGAGCACTCAAAACATGGGTCTTTCTCCAAGCTTTGAATAGAATATGGGTGAACACTATGGGGGAGGTTTGGTTTGGAAATGTTGGGTATTTTTTTCTGAAAAAAGAAAGACACTGCAATTCTATAATGTTAGATAATCTAATATGTTTCTTCTTTTACTCTTCTTACAGGTCTCCCTTGCAATTATGGCTATCTGAAAGAGCTAGACCAAGTGGAGGGGGAGCCCCCCTCCCCCCTCCGTTTATTGCTTTTTGGAGTCATATTTTTTTCTGGACAGTAATAATATATTTTGTAGATTTAAAATGAGGAAATGAACTCTGAATTTATATTGATAAAGTTATTTATTTTTTTAAGCATCAAGCCTTAATAGCACAAAGATTCCCATGGAACCTGCCCAGAAGGTGGAAATTATGAACCTCTTGTGAAGAAAGAGAAAAGGGAGAATTTGCAGGGCCTCGTCTTGCATAAATGAACAGTTCAGCTGGAAATAAGATGAGTTCTTTGGTGCCTGATTGTACCTCAAAGTGTCGTTCATTACAGCATGCTTTAGATATTGTTTCCGTAGTGACCCGGGGAAATGAAGGTCAGATCAAAGCCTTTCTCACTTCTCATTGCTACAATGCCGCAACAAGCAAGGATACCTTTGGTAGGAATGCAATCCACATGGCCGCCTCTTGTGGTAAAAAAGGAGTGCTAGACTGGTTGGCAGAAACAAACGGAGTGGATTTGTTGACAAAAGACAAGGAGTCGGGATGGACAGCTTTGCATCGTGGCATTTTCTATGGCCATATAGATTGTGCATGGTCATTACTAAAGGTACTTCACATTATGTTAACATTATGAATCTATGCCTGGTCTGAAATCAAATATTGGGCAAAAGAAAAAAAAAAGTATAAATAGATGATGGTTGCATTGTAGCCAGGTTCCATGTAATTACTATTTCTTTTATTTACATAGAGTTTTTAGCTGTTTACTGAAGTGATAAAGTAAACTAGATTGGTCTTTCGACAAAATATTTAAGCAAAAGCCACCTACCCACAAATACTGAAGAATTAAGAATAATTGGAATTTTTTTTATTTCTCAATCAAGTTAAGCAAAGTAGAGAAATATCTGACAAGGAAAAGAGGAGGGTGAAAGGGAGAAAAAGGTTTATTTCCTCTCCCCCACTTTTTTAGACCAAAGAATTTGAAAGAATACAATACAATTTATAAACTTTATTTAAAGGAGAAAATATGCTTTTATTTGGATATCACTTCTGAAATTTATGCTTGTGAAGAAAAAAATGAAACTTTGCTCTTGGGTTTTGTTGATTAGAAACATTTGGTGTTATAGAAATGAATATTAATGTGTAAAAGCAAAAAGTTGAGGCTGGAGTGAATCTTGTACTATGCTAGGAAGAGTTGGAAGTTAATGCCCCCTTTTTCTCTTCCCCCTTGCATTTCACACCCCCTTTTTCCTGTTCCCTTTCCCTCCCTTAATTTCCTATTTTATTTTTTATTTTTGATATTTTATATAATAAAAATAAAAATGATAAAAAAGAGAAATATCTGACATAAAAACAGATTCAGATTTGCCTCTTAACTATTACAACTAGAGAGTAATTCTAGATTGTGTTACTATGTAGACTGCATTTGGTAGCTGCTTTATTAAATATCCCTACTTTGCAATAATTGAATTTAAGTTGCCAAAGAAAGTGAAAGAAAACAAAAGATTGTGAATGCAAAAATGCATTTTTTTTTCATTTATTTCCCCCTTGCTTTCAGCACGGTGTGAACTTGTATCTTCAGGATAAAGAAGGCTTGTCTGCTTTGGATCTTGTTATGAAAGACAGGCCAGCCTTTGTTACCTTCAAGAATACAGGTTGGTCAATATACTGAGAGGCTTGTTATGCACTTAAAAATAAACATGAATATTTTGGGGATGGTGGGAAGAGATCTGGTATGTCTGTTGAATCTAATAATCCATTAGATATTGAATATCATTCTTGGTATATTTGGTCTTGAAAACAATTCTCATAATGTGTGGGCATTGTTAGGTACTTTAACTTGTCTACTTTCAACCTATTATGGTGGTAGGTGTCAATTAGAAAACCAGGAAGCCAGCATTTAGTATCTACTCTGCTTGAGCCAAGAGGTAATTATTTTTATCCTAAAGCTGCAGTGTTTGACTATTCCAACTTGAGGGTATTGTTAAACCTTCTGTTTTGGGCCATCATGTATATATTATTGCAACTATTAAAAAGGGTGAGATTATAATCTACTCTCTTAAAGTAATCTTATGCTAATTTACTTTAGCATATTGAAGCTGCATTTTTGTACCTTTTTAAATTAGTAAATTAAGGTACATTCTTTTTTAAAAAATGGAATAATCCATAGACTTTATCTAATGATAGCAACAACTACTACTATTACTACTGTACTCTTTTACATACCATCTGGTGGTATAGAATAATTCGTTCTTCTGAACTTGTATATTCAGCTTATTCTCTACTAGTAAAATATGTTACCTTTAAATAAATTGCCCTTTCCTCCAAAACACTGTTTTTAAAGTTCTGTTTTGTAATAAAAAAAGTAAGTATCAGGTTTGGTATCAACTATAGTACCACTTTTCCTTTGGGAACATATTTTACAAAATACATGTGTAAGGTGAAATGTATTTGTATCAATAAAACTCTTGTTATGTCCTTTAACCAAGTAAAGTGGTACATCATAGGGCAATGATTTTTGAACCGAGGTACCTCAAATGGGCAGTGATTTTTGGACCAGGTACCTCAAATGGGCTTACAGAAGATATCCAAAATCTGGGATTTATGAATCCTGATAGGGGGAAAGTTGGGCCTGCTTCATTGCTACTGGCTGCTGTTGCACTGGTGCAGTGGTCACATGATCTTTATTTTCAATGTTCCGTGATAGTTTCCAATCAGCCTTACAATCCCCTGTTCCCTCCCTTCCTACTGCAAAGAGAAGGAAAGTGGGAAGGAGGAAGTAATGGAGTTCTCTGGTGCTCCCTGCCAGTTTCCCACAAGAAAACTCAATGGGGAAGCAGGCAGGTAGCCTGCTCTTCTTCCCATTGATTTTTTGCCTGTCCTTGATCATTGTGTTTCTCTGTTCAGGCAAGGAAATGTCTCTGAAGTAATGACCCAACAGGGTATGGGTTGTCTAGTATAATATAAAAATTGAAAATACACTTGCCATTATGAATAATGTCTGATTCAGCTTTGATAAAACTATATGTCTCGCTGTGTACTGATTATGTCTGTCGTTTAAGGTGGTATTACCTTAATTTTGATTATGCAAATTATTGGGTGTATAATTTTGTTACAGTCATACTTCTAAATATTTCTAAATTTTATTTTGGGAATATATGAAAAGCATTCATGAGCAGAAAAAAAGTAAATGCATTTCACCCACACGTGAAAAGAGACACTGCAAGTGAAGAACTTACCATTTTACTTTAGATCCCACAGATGTCTATACCTGGGGAAACAACATCAATTTTACTTTAGGCCACGGTGGTCAGCAGGGTAGACATCATCCTGAGTTGGTGGATCTCTTTCCTCGAAATGGGATTTATATTAAACAGGTAATGTAGGCATTGTGAAAAGTAGCCGTAGTGTAAACGCTTGATTGACCAGAGAGGTTGGGAGGAGATCCTACATAGCAGCTGCCTTTCTTCTTAACAGGAATATTTGAAAAGAGCTGTGATATTCTTTTAGCCCCTATTTCTTATTAGACAACTGTGGCTAAACCAGCTTTCTTTCTGATTTCATAAATATTTTAGTTCCTGATTCAATCCTATCCTAAGATCCTTAGCAAGAAGTGATTTTTAGTATTTTGATGCCACTCTTTCCTCTGTTGGTCTTCCCTATTATCTTAAGAACCTTCATTTCAAAGAGGAGGATGGAGACTAGGCAGTAGTTGTTTAGCATGGTTCAACTGATAGAGGGCTTCTTCAAGAAGGCACACACCTCCAGGAAGGAGTTGGCATCTCATCCTTCTTCAAAGAGGCATTTATCAGTTCCAGTGTTCCACATCTCCTTAGTTAACTGTAGGAGCCAGGTTTGGCATGGAATACAGCCAGAAATAGCAGAGCTTATGCTACAGTCCTTCCTTCCATAGGTGGATATGTAGGAAATTACCTACATGCATAAAATCTTGCATCAAATTATGCTTTATCTTGGTAATTTTTGTTGTTTTTAAAACTCATTAAAAAAATTAGAAATAAAGAATTATTTTCAAAGCATACATTTTTCTTACCTTTTTCTGTAATACAGTCAATATAGTAAGTGGTTCTTTGGGTAGGCATTTAGTGTTATAAATGTACAATGTGCAGTTTATTTAAATTTCTTTAGAATATATTTAAAATCAAATTGAGATGTGATTTGTTTTCTGTTACAGAGTAAATGATTTAAATATCAAATTACTTTGCAAAAGTTAGCTAGATGAAGTTCAAGTTCTTACTTTTTAAAAAAATCTCTCTTTCTTTAGGTGGTACTCTGCAAATTTCATTCTGTGTTCCTTTCCCAGAAAGGACAGGTTTATACCTGTGGGCATGGTCAAGGAGGTCGCTTGGGGCATGGTGACGAACAGACTTGCTTGGTATTTTAAAACTAATAATTTAGATTATTAAAAAATACTTGATTTTTAGATCCACTAAGCTATATACATGGTAGGACTTCTAATTTCTTTTTCAAAAGTGGCTTATTTTGCAGATATTGAAAAACATGTTTCTGTTTAATATAGTCTGTTTTATGTATGAATATTATAATTCTAATTGCATATCCGAAATGTCATGCACATAGTACATGTACACAGATGTTATTCCCCCATTATCCATAGCTTGAGACTTTTATTCCATTTTGGAATAATGGAAATGATGAGGGAACTAGTCCAGTGTAGTTGGAGGATATAAGGTTGTCTTATAATATTATTCTTATACTTTTTAACTGTTTATGTACATGGACATATAGCATACAAGCAAATACATATACATATTATTAACATATATACTTCTTGAAGAAATTAGGTGATGCTGTAATTCTAATTTTAATGTGTATGTTATATTGAGTTTTTTTGATCTGTAGTTAAAAGTTGTGCTGCTAGTTGATTCCATAAATAATGGGTGGCTTTCATTATTAATGAGTTCTCAAACTATCTGCTAGTGAACATATATTAAAGAATAATCTTGGGTAATATTTTGAAAGGTAGCCATGGACAAGTACATTTCAGCAAAACAGAATCCTATACTTTAAGATTAACAAATTTATTACAATATAATGAAAACATTATTAGGATATTTATTTAGTCAGTTTCCCGTGTGTATGGGTTATACTATTACAGGAAAAGTAACAGAGCTTTGTAGTACATTGAAAGAGTTTTATTTTCTCCACAAAAACTTGTAATAACAGTATTATTACAAGGTATCCTACAAGACAAAGGATGAGTGGAAAATAATCCTTTTGAAGGTGATTTTCCCTGAGTTTTTGATAATGAACTTTCTAATAGAGAGAGATGTGGCTTGAAACATTGAAGGTGACATTTTCTTCTTCATCTGTCTTAGATTCCTAGACTGGTAGAAAGCTTGGTGGGTCATCAGTGTTCTCAAGTGGCAGCTGCTAAAGATCATACACTTGTACTAACAGAAGATGGATGTCTATATGCCTTTGGCATCAATACTTTTCATCAACTTGGTATACATCCTCCTCCTCCTAACTGCAATGTTCCCAGACAGGTAAAATTAACCTCCTTATTGAGAAGGTGTTTTAGATGTGCCTATACACTTGTATGTTCATGTACCAAGTGTGCACACCTTGTGAGCACGAACATACTCTATCATCCATCAGTCCATCCATCCCAATTTCTAACTGCCCATCTCAATCCTTACAATTCAGAATCATATATATGCACATTCACACATCAGATATAGTGCTAGTAGTAGTATTGTGTGATATTTATTATTTATTTTACAGTATTTATATTATGCTCTATTATAAAAATTTCAGGCAGTTCACGAAGCCTGTTTGTAGAAGGATTAGTATATAAAATCCAGAATTAAAATTTAACATACAACACGTTAAAATGAAATGCAGCAGTTAGATATTAATCTATGAAATCGTATCTGGAAGGCCAACTTTTAATAGCTTTCCCAACGACAGAAGATATATGTGGCCACAGGCCAGTGGGGTTGTGATTAAGGTGCTGAGTTAGAAAGCAGAAGGCTGAGTATTAGTCCTCCCTTAGACCTGTAAACCATCTGAGTTACTTTGGGTCAGTCACTCACAGGATTGTTATTGTAGTAGGGAATATAGGGAGAAGGAACATTTAGCAATAGCAACAGCACTTGGACTTATATACTGCTTTATAGTGCTTTACAGCCCTTTCTAGGAGGTTTACAGTGTCAGCATAATGCCCCCAACAATCTGGGTCCTCGGAAGGATGGAAGGCTGAGTCAACCTTGAGGTTAATGAGATTCAAACTGCCAAACTGCTGGCAATTGGCAGTCAGCAGAATTAGCCTGCAATGTTGTATTCTAACCACTGTGCCACCACAGCTCAGGTATATATTGGGTATGTAAACTGCCTTTAATTAATAAAAAGTAAAGGCTAATAAACATGTAATATTAAATTAAAAAATTAAAGAATCATCCAGAAGGCTTGATATGGCTATTTCAAAGTTTTCCCTGATTGCTTTCCAATGTATGTGCATGTACAAATAGCACTTATGCTAGATGTGACAGGGAAATGAAATGACTACATGCACACAAAGATAGTAGGGGAAAGCTGCTTTGAAGGCTTTGCTGCCCTGAGCCTCTGTTTTGAGTGCTTTGTAGAACTCTATTAATAAACAAGCATTTTATTGTGATTAACATCATTCTTGGTGCTTTTAGTTTAAACATGAGCCAAACAGATGACAACAATAAAATATGAAAGGACATAGCAATCTAAGGGAACGTTACAAGCTCTTAAAAAGCTCTCTAACAATTAAGAGTTCTTCGAGATTACCAAAAAGCGTCCAAGCCTGCTGATGAAAAATGTTTCCCTCTAACATCTAAAACTAAAAAAAAAAAATTGCTTGGCAACTTTCCCCGGGAAGGGAATTTCAGAGTTGTGGTGTCACTATGGCAGTGTTCATCATCTCTTTCCTCAATGGCTGATTTCATAATATATGTTCTTATTTTTTTATTTATGAATTAAAATGACTGTTGAATTCTGTTGTTTTCCTGTTCTTTAGATTCAGGGCTAAGCTGATTTGATTTATGACACCTGTATATATGTCTGTGGGCTTTTTTAAAAAACAGATTCAAGCAAAAAATCTTAAGGGAAGGACAGTGATTGGTGTGGCTGCAGGGAGATTCCATTCAGTATTATGGACCAAAGAAGCAGTCTATACAATGGGATTGAATGGTGGACAACTAGGTGAGAGGGAATAAACAACATTTGATGTTTGTGGGGAAATCTCTTAAATGTTGCTATAATTTTTACAGTCTACTTGTGGTACCAATAATGAGATGCCAAAGTTGACATGTATTTGAAGTAGTATTATTAATGGTTAAAGCTAACTATGTCCTTGGGAAGTTGTTGATTTTTCATATTGCAGTTTTTCTCTTAGTTATTTGATTTCCTTTATTTTCTAGCCCTCTCTATATATATCTTGCCTATGCAATGAATATTCCTGCCCACCCTCACAAAAGGAAGGATTATACTTAACAAACTAGAATAATTTCTCAAGCTTAATATTCAGAATATATACCTTTAATGCTGAAAACACAGAATTTTGTAATTAAATGAAACTTAACTTGAACATGTATCAATTTAGGAGCTACATAATCAAGGGAACATGGGTACAAATTTTAGAAAGAACTACAAGGATCCTTGAAAAAGTATGTGAGTTTAATCTGTAAATTTAGCAATGGTGTCAGATTGGTAAACTGTTGCATTATGTATCTGTATGAAACTATATAGCTTTAAGACCCTTTCAAATAAATTTGCTCCAAGTAAAGGTATACATATTAACTGTATTAGGAGTAAAGTTCTGTTAGTAAAATGTTTTCATACAGTTGGACCTTCCCTGTAATGTTGGCTTTTAGTGATACGCTAAACAGAATATTGTGCAATTATTCATTTAATAAACAGATTTTGTGACCTTCTTTCCATGCTGTAATCCGTAACTTTTTCCAGTGTTCTCTTTTAATGTGGTCTTCATTACAAAAGATCTGTTCTTTGGCAAGAACATCCTGGAACATTGTTACTGATCAGAAAAAAAAAAGTGCTGAGTGTGGTGGGATAGTGGACTAAATCAGCATAAGGCTGCTTCATATGTTGGCATGTGTTTAAAATTATTTTTTTGATCCTCTAGGCAAGTGCAAGTGGGTGAATGGAAAACACTTATTTCTGCCTTTCTTAATAAGAAAAGAATTCTGCTTAAATGCCAAATAATTCTAGATCTGGAAAACTTGACATTTAGGGTATTCTCTTACATTGTAGGATACTTGCTAGATCCTAATGGAGAGAAGTGTGTAACTTCTCCTCGCCAAGTCTCTGCTCTACATCATAAGGACATCAACATGTCCTTTGTCACTGCAAGTGATGGTGCCACAGTTTGTGTTACTGAAAAAGGAGACATCTATTTACTTAGTGACTATCAGTGCAAGAAGATTGCTTCCAAGTGAGTGTTTTTTTTTCCCAGAGAATTGTCTAAGCTTCTCTTCCTGAATTTTTTTTAACTATGTCAACAAATTGAAAGGCTGTGGTTTTTGGGGTTTTTTAAAAAAATCTTCTGTTTTGAGCATACCAATATTGCTGACATCTAATTCTTGGCTATTTGAGTTGTGATACAGAAGGTTGCATGTGAAAGGACTAATATTGTTTGCTCCATTGTATAGTTGTACAAGTCAGTGCTTAGACTGTTCTGCCAGTTGTGTAAAATAGGCTTTTGCACGTAGAGCTGGCCTGGATGCAATCTGTTTGTTTTTTTTAAATACAGTACTGCAGGAACACAAGATAATACAAGCAAATCTACTTTGTAAACATAGAAATCCTTTAAAAATATTCACATTTTGAACATTTTTCCCAGAGAAAGAACTTCAACAAAAAACTCCCAATTTTTAACATTTTCTGAATAATACCTATGTTAGTCTGTTAAAGCAATTAAATGGGGGCCACTTAACAATGTTTGTTATAGCATTTTTTTTAGTTTTTAAAGTGCTACAGATCAATATTGTAGTAATAATGTAATTTTGCCCAGTAAAAGTGAATGATGATGAGCCTAAAATTAAAATGTAAATCAGATATAAATCATTCTGCTGCTTCTAGTTTCAGAATTTTGCAGAAGAGGGGCAATAATTTTGGCCAAAGACTGATTTGGTTTTGGGTAGCCATGTGACAGCTGTGAGTAGAGTTGCCCGTTGTAGGCAAGCAGCCTGATGTATTTTTCTAGAGACCACCCCTTTCCAATCACTCGCCTTTTATCTACTCATACTACACATGGAATTCTACTTAGTTAGCTTGTGATGGTAGCAGTGACAAAATGATATTGGGCTTACTGAGATTTATTTGAAAGTTAGCATGCAACATTGTTTGCAGAGGAAATCTGTGTTTTGCAGAGAATCAAGTGGACATATATGTCCATATTCTTTTTTTCATCTCATTAGACCACCAGTCAATCAGTCAGCTAGTATACCACGAAATCTCATAAGACTTACAAAACTGTATACCTATAAAATGTCCATGGTAAATTGAAATATAAACATCCATGGTAAACAGCATTAAAAGAAATGTAAAAATGAAATAATAATCCAAATGTCATAATAGCACATTCGAATTAAGAAGTCATCAGTCAATATCCAAACACTGTATGGAGTAACTTAGTTTTGAGCATCTTCTGGAATGAAATCTGGATCAGATTTGATCCTTCTGAGTTTTGTCCCACCTCTCCTGATAATATTAATGGGTTTTCCTGTAACAAGCTGGCTGATTGGATCAATTCTTCCCAAAGAATGTGTGGTACCAATTTTTTGTATGAAATGTAATATTGCATGTAATCAATATTTAATTTTAGTGAAATTTCAATATTAAAAAACAGTTTTTTCTAGGCCTTGTTTTTTGGCGTACAGTTCCAACATGTTACTCCAAATGCTGATAGTGTAGGTAATGTAAGTTGTATTTTGTTTAGCTTAAGTTACTGTAAAATGAAAATGGAAATTCTGTAAATGTTTAAATGCAAACTTATGATATTTTTAAATTATAACTTGATACTAAAGTACGATATATGGATTTTTGGATTTTTCAAATTTTGATTGTCTACAATAGATTGTGACTATCATTTGAATCATTATCATTCCAGCTTATTTGAATTTGCAACTAGAATGCGTTCTTAAAAATACCGCTTAGTTTTCTGTTTTCAGATGCCCAAGCAACTTTGCATGTATTCTTGTCAGTAATCCTTACAATTTAATTAATGCAACTCCTATAATAAGTCAATTTGATTTATTGAGTATAAAGAAAGCTGAAAGGATTACAGTTTGTTAAAATGATTTATTGTGTTTCCATGGATATTCCCATGAATGGCCTTATCTAGATTTTAACTATTTTAACTCTCCAATTGTCTCCAAGTTTAAGGATTTAAGCCAGTGCACTTTCAAACTGGCTGTGAGTTGTAAGGACATTGTGAATGTTACCGTCCTATTTTTCTTTCACATCACATTCTTTCAGATACTATTTTACAATCAATAGTTTGCTTTGTTTTTATTGATGCACAATATTTTTTTCTAAAAAATGAGTTAAGTGGTAGATATTGCATGATTTGTGAAGCAAAATGCTAGCAACAGAATAGGACAAAATGTCATATTGGATTATTGTACAGATGTGATATTCTTTTGTTAGAAAGGTTAGTGTAGCATGTTCAGCACTGCAGTTTTTTCATTTAAAATTCAGTTTTTAAATTGTCAAGTGAGAGTTCTTTTTCTGTTCTTATTTTTTTTATGTAAATTCTTCTGTGTCCTTGTTTAGGCAACTTAACCTAAAAAAGGTTCTTGTAAGCGGAGGCCATTTGGATTACAGGGTGAATCCTCAACATCTTAAAGAAAATGGAGGTCTGAGGATTTATATTCTTGCACTGGATCAAGCTGGAAGAGTAAGTTGTCTCTTCTTCTCCCCCCTCCATTGCTGCATCTGGACAGCATACAATAAGTACGCTTAATGTACTTCCCTCCCCTTTCTAACACTTAAAATTTCCTTTTTGAATAGGTTTATGATTATATATAGTTGCATCAATGGAGTCATAGAGACAATTAAGTTTCTGAAACCAGATAGGCTCTATTGACTTCTCAGTACAGAAAATAATAAATGCAGACTGAAAATATAGACTGCTGCTAATGTAGACATATTTTTCTTTCCCCTCTTTTTAATGTTATGTTTTAGATATTGGGTTGGAAATCTGCTAACAGTCCAATGAAGCAGTGCCGATGGATCTATGGCCGCCAAGTTTATATGTCTGATATTTTTATAAATAGGAATGAAATAATGTTTGTTACACAGGATGGTGAAGCTTTTAAGGGAAAATGGATGGATGGGCACAGACATTCAGAAAAGAAAGGTCAGTTAACCTTTTGACAAAACTGAAGCCTTAAAATTTAATCATTTTTGGATATGTATCAATCCTGGATATGAAATGAAGAGAATAGGTATGCATCCCATTCATTTTTCCCTGCAGTCAGCATTTATCTGACTTTATAATGTGGTTTCTTCTTTCTCTGTCCTTAGAAGATTTTGGGAGCAGATGAGAAAGTTGAGTGAAAGTGACAAATTGCGGCCTTATGTTTATCTGAAAGAAACAATTCCCTCAGTGAAAAAATAACATTTAATTTCACTCAGACAAGTAGTCCTCAACTTATGATCATTCACTTAGTGACCAAAGTTACAACAGCATGGAAAAAGTGACTTATGATTGTTTTTCACACTTATGAACATTGCAGCATCCCTATGGTCATGTGATTTACATTAGAACGCTTGGCAACTGAGTCATATTTATAAAATGGTTACAATGTCCCGGAATCGTGTAATCACTTTTTGCGACTTCTGACAAAAGAAGTCAATGGGGAATCCAGATTCACTTAACAACTGTGTTACTAACTAATTGACTGCAGTGATTCACTTAACAAATGTGGCAAGAAAAGTTGTAATATGGGGCAAAACTCACTTAACAAATGTCTCACTTAACCACAGAAATTTTGGTTTCAATTGTGGTTGTAAGTTGAAGATTACCTGTGATTATCTGAACTTCATGTGTACAGACACAAAATTAAAAATTACATATCATGATGGCAATTTTATTGAGGTAAGTGGGACTGCTGACAGCTGAGGTAATATACAGTGGAGCAGAAGGTATCTGACTGCTTAGTGCCATCTAGTGTATTGAAATAGTATGGATGTATATATAAAAATGATGGAATATGAGCTTGTTATTAAAATGTTATTACTTTACCAGTGTGTGTGTGTGTGTGTACATAACGCACACACACAGTTGCCCATATTGTGATAACTAGTGGAAAACCCTAGAACAGAGTTCCCCAACTTTTCTGGCTTTGCGGACTGACGGGGAGTAGAGATGGTTCTACGTGAGTGGTGGGTAAGCGCTCACAGAAATGCAGTGCATGTGTGTATGCTCACCTGCTGCTTGTGCAAGTGGGGATGTGCACAGGCGCTGCTCAACTGCCACTTTGGCTGACCCATTGTGAACAGCTTGTGGCCCAGTAGTGTGCTAAGGCCTGCGGGTTGGGGACCCTTGCCCTAGAATTTCAGTTGACGGGATGTCATAAACCAACATATCTTTTAAACTACAGTTATGTTACAGATGATAGATTGTTTTCTAACTAAGCATATTTAGGTTGGCTCTAAATATTTCGAGATAGTTTTAAAAAAGATATACACTCTAATATATGCATATGTCTCTGATTCTGAAACTGTCATAGATACTTTACAATAATTATGGAAAGTAAGTTTCAGCCTGATTGTTTTGCCATTCTATGCATTTATTACAACAGTCTTCCTCAATAAATTAAGAATTACATTCATACTATTTCATATATGACATATTAGTCTGTTGCTGCAATCTTTTGGAATTGGATGCATTGTCAGTGTAAAATGTTGAGTTGTATTGTTTAGTGTGCATAAAGTAGATCCTGGGTTATTGTACTGAAATTTGTGCTGGATCTACTGAAATTCTGGTTCTCTAATATATTTTAAATAAAAAACAATATACCAGTAGTAAAAAAACTAAACTATAATTTACTATTAGTATTTTCTTTAATTACCTATAGGTTACTTCAGAGGTATGCTTCTAACAAAATTTTATAAAATGGGAGACCCCATTTATAAAATAAATGACCATCACATAATTTTTTTCTGATTAGTTTCACTTGTTCATTCTTTTCTTGGTTGCTCCAGAAAATTAGCCATTTTTAGGGGCTTGTGACTTTGTATGCTTGGAAAAGCTTTTTCTTTTTTCTTGTTGTTTGCTGCCAGTTAATTTACTTACAAAACAAAGAAAACCAAATGCAGCATATTTATTTCATATTTATTTCTAACCACCTCAACTGTTTAAACCAGATATACTGAATTCTGTCTATTTTGCCAGGCATTATACAGCTAGTCCTTGATTTACAACCATAATTAGGCCTGGAAACAACTCATAGTTAAGTGAAGATTGCTTATAGTCCTTGGATTTGATAAAGTGAAGTGCGTTACTGAATTTAATGTTAAGGTTTTGAAAAATCAGCTGTTTTTGTAACATCAC
This sequence comes from Myanophis thanlyinensis, assembly GCA_017656035.1. NCBI lineage: Eukaryota > Metazoa > Chordata > Lepidosauria > Squamata > Homalopsidae > Myanophis > Myanophis thanlyinensis. Next base: position 24,665 of record JAEANM010000286.1, on the reverse strand, counting down.
AATAATAAATTTTATTTCCAAAGCAATAATGGATATAGTAGATGAAGGTTAGATTCAGCATTTTCTTCATCTGGTAAAGTGCTCATATTAGGAATTATTCAATTTATTCTTGGCAAATTAAGAATACTTCCTTTGAAGTAATGAGGGTTTATTTAAAATGTAAAAAATAATAAAATTTTGGCCAAAATGCAGTGAAAGATAATAATTTAATAAGCATTTCAGTAGAATTATTTATATTAGAAAAATCTTTAAAATAAAATTCCATGTGTTAAACTTGAAAGTTAGTCCTTTTCCCCCGTTTATTTTCAATGGTCTTTCATGAGGCTATGTTTGGTGCAGGTTTTATGCAGTAGTCTAGCCTTACCACAGGATGGCAGTGGTCTGCTACAATTAATATGATTGAACTAGAAACTGCTTATAGGATATCTTTTAGCTCATAAGAAGTTAATAAAAAACCCATCCCAAATCTTGGATATAGCCTTTGATAGGAATAATGCATATGCGCATCCTACTTCCACAGAAAAAATAAGCACAAGAGACAGCAGCAAGGCCTAACTAATACCACATAGACAGATAAATACCAAATTTCTAATGAAATTTTCTTGCTCGACTTGTTTATCTTTTCCTTAGAGAAAAATAGATTCCCGAAGCAAAATTTTCTGCTCTGCTTTTTCTGTTTCATTCCACCTTCTTTCAGATCTCAGTCTCCATTAGGTGTGCTGGTTCTTTTCTTTTCCTGAACACAGTACCGAGCTTCTCTATTTCCTCCTCCGGTTCTGCTGCAAGATTGAAAATTAAATTTAAGACATTTAAACATATCTCCATTTTCTTGCTTAGAGAACGGGATTGGGATCTAAAACAAAAGAATTACATCCATTAGGATCTGTTGTATTATTGACTGCTCTATGCACAAAAGCAAATTTCTCAAGTTGTGTTTGTTCATGAATGCATGGTTTGTATCATAAGACGAGATATATCATTTGAATAATTCTGAAGAGAGATTTCGTTGTGCAAGATGAACAAGAGCCTTGCCTCATTCACAAATGTGGACTGAAAATGTTTGCATTCTGCTAATGGGAAGGTGCCCACTAGGCCTGACTTAGTCGCCTGTGTGAGTTGCAGATCCTTCAGAAGCCTAAGATGGAGCCTACTTGTCTTGTGCCTAAACCTAACAAGTACTTAGTACTTAAATTAATGAATCTTGCTTAAATAAAGAAATAGGTAAATAAAATCCAACATCATGAAAAATCTCTGCGGTAGCCTGCAGATCTAAGAACCCTTAAAGAAAAAAAAAGAATCATTATTGTCTGTCTATAGTCTTATTTTTAAGATCCTTGCAAAGTTTTAGAAATCCTCTCCTTAATTGTGGGTAAAAATTGAGACGTCCAGAGAGGAAACTGAACAATTTAGAACACAAACTAGATATGATTCTTAATAGAAATTTGAATCCATAAACTTTTAGCATAGGTGGACTCAGTAAAATTATTCAAATAAAAATACTTATCTTCCTCTGCTCATCACCTAATTTATTTTTTCTTTATTTTACAGATATTGTATCAAATCTTCAGAATTCTTCAAGTGATATTTCATCTTATGATGCAAACAATGCATATGAGCGAATACAACTTGAAAAACTTGCTTTTGTGCACAGAGCAGTCAGTATTACAACAGATCCTAATGGATGTAATTTTGCTGTTTTACAGTCGGATCCCAAAACAAGGTTTGCAATAATCTTTTCCTTTGCAACTTTTGAAGGGAATAGTGAACTGAAAATTCGCCTTATTATTTATGCAAATTAGTCAAGTTCTTACCTTAGTAATATTTAGCAATCAAGTTTGTACTCTTATTTGCCTAACAAAAGGGTAATTAACCTAGCTTTGCTGTCAGCAGAGAAAACAATATTAAGCTATATTTCAATAACTAAGCAAAATATGGATTGAAGTACAATAAGAAGCAATAGCATATTAAATCTTCAGACTGGGGAAATGTTTTTTAATTGTTAAAACATAGATATGAATGAATGCTCTTTATTCAAGATACTTACAGTCAGCAGTTGAGAGCTTCCCGCGTTCCCTCTTCCAAAAGATAGGATATATTTGTGCATCTCTAAAAGGCACCTCTTCTGTATATTCAAGCCAAGATTGTGTTCATTGTGTTTTTGTTTCATGTTCATCAGCAGGTTAAACATTCCTATTTTTAAAATTGTTGCTTTCTCTTTCCATTACACCTGAAGATTTTTACAGGACATATTAAAAGTTGGATTTCTTGGAAAAATGAATACTTGTGTGCTTTTTTTCTTCCAGTTTGTATGAAATTCCAAATGTGTCAAGATCCACCATTACTGAAGATTTTGGAAAGTTGTTGAGAGAAGCTGAAGTTATAGACACCATCCATGATGTTACTTTCCAGGTTGGAACTCGGACTTTTCCTGTGCACAAATATATGTTGGCAATGCGCTCTGATTTTTTCCGGAAACTCTTTGTATCAGACCCAAACTGGTTAGATTCTGCTGACCTTTATCGTAAAGATAAAGACGAAGTTGGTTGTGATCTCTTTGTGATGGAGAAACTTCATCCAGACTTGTTTATGTACGTTCTCCAGTACATTTACACAGACTCATGCGATCTGCTGATTCATGGCTACAGGCCCAGAATGGTGTACAAAGAAAGAGTGGAAGAGAATGAAGACAACTTAATTACAAACTTGAATAGAATAGCTGTTCACAGGGATGTTAATAACAAGTCTGCGTTTGCGGTTTATAGACGCAACCAAGTGCAGACGATGAATGAAAAACAGAGAAGTAAATCAAAATCCACTTCTAAAAAATGCAAAGATGTTGGAGAAGAAATGAATCTTGTTAAAATGTTGCAAATTGCTGCAAAGAAATTTGGTCTTAGTAATTTAAGTTCGAGGTATGTGATGCCTTTTTATGATTTTGTATGTGTAATTCTTTCCCCTCAAGAGTTTAATCTTCAGGTTAAATATCTGGACCCAATATTGATGTGTCTGGTAATGGGTGGTATTCTACATTCAGAAAAAAAATATTTGAAAACATGAGGCTTTCTGTATTTAATTATGTACAGTGTTGTAGCAAAGTTTTATGAACAGAAAATATTCTTAAGAGGAGGGTTCCACTTTGTTGAACTCATTTACAAATATGCAGAAAGTTAACAACTGAAGTAGCATCTTGTTTGTATAAGTTGACAGTGTACATTCAACTGCATTTACTTTGGTACTCAAAATATAATAACAAAATTATGCAAATTAGTTATGGACTTTACCACAATCCTGTTTAGGATTAGCTTCCCTAATCCTTTTCCTGTTTTTAGGAAGCCTTCATAATCTTTTTACTTTGCTGGGACAGACAAACCGATGCATGCAAAATCAGATGTTTTTCTAATTCTGAAAAAAGTGCACTTGCTACTGAGAAAATAGCATGTATTGAATTTTGGCAGACAAATTTTCTGTTGGTTATTTATTATTACTTTTAAAATAAATTATCATAATAATGATTTTCCTTTACAATTGTGACTTTTCTTAAATTTTTTTCATGCAGGTTAGATGGAATCAGGATAGAAAATGGAAGAGTTAATGTTGTGAACAGAAAAAATGGCAACAAACCAAAGTTCAGTCAGAAAAAATGGTGAGTTTATAGGATTTGGAAGAGGTGGGGGGTTACAAGGCCAAATAAACCAATGGATAATCCAGAAACTTTTCCTGAATTGTGGTGAACCGGTTTCACATCTCAGTGATGGCTATGATGGCTATGGTATTCAAAGTATACACTCCATCAAAAGTCATCCATGATAGGCTGAACTTAATAGAGTTAATAAGAATAAACAAGATCCACTGGAAGAGAAAACAACAATCCACTCCAATATTCTGCCAAGAAAACCAGATGAACACTCGCAATCCATTCAATGTCAGTACTATACTAGAAGGCACTCCCTGGGTCAGAAGCTATCCAATGAGGTTTTGGGAAAGAGCACAGAGTATTACAAATAATGCTGATGATTTAGTTTGGATTGAAGCCAATCCTGATGTGACCAGAAGCAAAATAAAATTTAGCATTGAAACATTAGTATATGGAATGACAGAATGATGAACCTAAGCAAACATGATGTCAGACAGAAATATCAATACTGGACATTGACATTCCTAGAATCAGCAAATTGAAATGGAATGGAATAAGATCAGAGTAACATTGAGTCTAATGCAGGCAAGAAGATAGTAAAATTATGGAGCAAAAGGAAGTCAAAATCAGTTTTGCAATACAGTCCAAGAAATAATAGAAAAATCTCAACTTGAATGCTAGGCAAATCAATCAGCAATCATGATACCATGCCAACCATAGAAGCAGAGGAATTGGAGGATGAACACATGTATTGTAGCTTGCAACATCTTGCTGACTTAACAACAACAACAACAAAGATATGCTAATGTTAGGATATCTTAAGAGCTAAGGGAGAAAATAAATAGCATCTCAGGGAATGGGGAAAATGTTTTTGGTTTATAAAATAAAGCAGGATAGTAACTGATAAGAATTCTGCAAAAATAATTTCAATATTTATAACAAATTTTCCAAATTTATTCTCCAAACAACCTAAAATATGGCTCTACAAATGCACATTTCTAGATGGGCAAGAGGAAAACAAATGGATGTCTGCAAGCAAAAAGGGAGAATCTCTTCAGTCAGCAAGGGCAAGATCTGTCACTGATTGTTGGATTCAATCACAAATTAGTTTTTGTAAAGATACAATTTAAAATTAATAAAAAATAGACCAAGAAAATATGACCTTAGCAGTATTACAGGTGATAGAAAGCTCAAGAGTAGATTTAACGGATTAGAATTGACAAAGTTGTTTGAAGAAATAAATTAATGCAGTGCAGTTGATATTTAATATTAATTATAGATATTAAATATATTTAAATATACATTCTTTAACTAATTATACAAAAAGCAATTATTGCTTTATTCCTGAATGATTTTTATACTCAAGATGATTTATATTTGCATCATTTATTAAGACATCATAGAAAAATATCCAGGTATTTGAAAAGCCAGAGAAGGCAAAACGGCTTTATACGGAATATAGCTGAAGAAAGCTCTACATTTGTAAAATTTTAAACTTAAAATGTTTCCAAACATTTGAGAATGTTTTGCTGTTTCTCCTTCTATAATAAAAGTGTTCCAAGCTCAAAATATACACGGTGAGCTCCAGGTCTAGTACAGTTAGAGAATTCCTCTTTCCTGGCTGTTGCCAGTCTCTTCTTTCTGAACATGGTTATCATTTTGGACTTGGTGTTTGTTTCCATTTGTTTATTCCAACCTATTTCTTGGACTGTAAATCTTCCAGATAGTTGCCTTCTATTTTATTGTGTTTGTTACTGGTGTGTAAAATATTTTGTATTCACAGTTGATAGTCCCAACCTTACCAGAAATGTTATGACTCAGTTGTGACCATGACAGAAATGATTTGAGTTTGCATTGGAGCTTACGTACTTTTTATTGTAGAAAAAACAGCATTGGGACAATTCCCACTTTGGTTGGAATAATCCAGGGGTGTAAAACTTGCATCGTCATGGTATCACGTGATGTATCGGGATTCCTCCTCCTTTGCTAAACTGGGCATGGGTATGGCCAGCATGTGACACATCTGGCCCATGGGCGAGGAGTTTGACAGCTCTGGAATAATCCATTTTAATAAGTTCTAGATTTGAAGTGTTTTGCATACCTATTGTGCGTACAGGAGTTCAGGGTACCAAACTTTAGGATACTACAGATAAATATAGCTGTTGCTGAACTTGTACATTGCCCCATCTTTGGTTAACGTTTGGAAAAAGGCTGAAACTTTTGTGGTTGCATGCTTTTATTTTTTTAAAAAATAAATACATTTGTGTGTTTACATATTAAGCAATAAGTAAGCAATAAACTTACTGTTTTGATTAATGTGTAATATTAGTATATATTGTATTTTATATCACGTTGTCATTTTTTCCCCAGTTCACACCTTTGTGATGTGACTATCAAGTCTAAAGATGGAAAGGAATTCCCATGCCACAAATGTGTGCTCTGTGCCAGACTTGGTAGGTGTAATATAAGGTGACTTGCTTAGTTTATTAATAGTTCTGTGTCTTTTTAATACATGACAGAATGAAATCTCTCTCCTTTGCAGACTACTTTCACAGCATGCTAAGCAACTCTTGGATTGAGGTGAGTGTGCAGATTGTTACCAATGCCTTTTTTTTAAGCTGCAAAAGTATTGATTGGGGATTATGTGGAGAAAATAATTTTCTTACAAAGTAAATTAAAGTAATGCCATGCAGCATAGAGGATTATATCCTTTTAAGAAAATAAAAATAATTCAAGAATAAAACAGTATTTCCTTTCTTGTGTAATTGATTAAAGAATGCATATACTTTATTTTTAATACTTATAATTAGAATTAACTATTAGCTGTACTGTATTGATAGATTTTAATGACATGATATATATGTGTGTATGTATGTGTGTGTATGTATGTATGCATGTAGGTTTGGGAATGTTCGGGTCTTTTCCTGTGTAAGATTGAGAGTATCTTGGCGATGTTTCGGCAAGGTCCTACTCACCATCCTCAGGCTGGTGTTTTCGGCTTCATGCTAGCGTGAGCAAAGCGTGATTAGAGTTGCCGTCTATAAATACTGGTGGGGGGGTGGTTGGTGTGCTGGGCTGGTTGGCTGCGTTGTTATTTCTTGATTGTTTGATGGAGTTGATGTTGGTATAATGGGCTGTGTGATGACCTTGTGAGTTTTGTTGTTGTGATATCCTGGGTCTTGTGTTGTAATCTCCTGGATCGTTTGTTGTATAGTGATTTCTTTTCCATTAGCCATATATGTATGTGTATGTATG
>JAEANM010000286.1:0-16422 GCA_017656035.1 Myanophis thanlyinensis | reverse complement strand
CAGATGGGGAAGTCCTGCCAAACAGACCAGCTCTTTACCTTGCCAGAATCTCTAGATACAGTATGTGTATCTATGTATAGATGTATACATACACACAAACACAAATGGGCACGCACACGCACACCCCTTCTAACTACCTCTTTTTTGCTTTCCCACTGCTTGCTCTCTCTGTTACCAGGGATCTTTGCCAACTGATGTCACTAAATCCACACCTACCAACAGCTTTCATTTAATCTTGACATTAATGTGTTAAAGACACGTAAATTTGTTTTTGGCCAACAGTGCAAATGATATTGTGCTAGAACTATTCAGTATCCCAAGTGAGCAAGAGCTTCAAAGACCAGGACAGCACCTTGTGGACAAAGTACTGCCCCCCTTTTCAAAAGCCTTTGTGTTTTTTGTTTGCTTTGGAGCCTTTTTTAGAGGGGGGAGGGCATATTCTGAGAGTTTTGTAAATAGAAAGTAACTTTCATAAAACCTCTTAAGCAAAAAAAAGCAAAAAAAACACAGCACCGTAGCAAACTAACAAACATAAGATATGTTTCATGTAAACCATGACACGTCTTACATGACTTTGCAGATATAAATATATATGTGTTTGTGTGTCTGTGTCTATAAATACTTTAATAGACAAATATATTATATTCTTTAGTTTTGCTTTTATTTCAGACTCCCCTTTGTTCTGGAGTTCAAGAAAGGTGTACAGAGTGCTTTCAACTATCCTGTGAGTAAGGTACAGTGAGCCTTCAAGACAGATGGAAGACTTGAACCTGGGGCTCCCTTGTGCCAATCTAACTGCCAGCCTGTTAAGGTTCTGGTGTTTAAGAAAGTAATGTCCAAGAAATACAAGAGACAACAGAGAAACAGCCATCAAATAATTCCAGACCCAATCCATCAGAGTGGTATAGCGCATTCCAGCTATAAATGGGCATAGCAAAATAACGAAAAGATGAGAAATTGCTTTTGTAACACATTTCTATTCTATATAGAATCCAAATTCCAATAGTTTTAAAGTTTTGTTTCTTCATTTGATTTGCCAGCTGTATAAATTAAAACCTGTTGCCATAATTTATGCTGAAATCACTTCCATGCTTAATTCCCAAAAAGCCCTATCCTTAAAATGTGTTTAGAAACTTCCAAGTCTTTAGTAGTAAGAGCGTAATAATATACTTATAGCCTCCACTTTCATGTCAGCATTTCAAGAAGCTACTTGTGACTGAAGATGCTGTTCTATATGTTCAATTGATCAGCAATATCTGATCCAATTATTTCCATCAAATAATCTTTTAAGAGCAGGGTCCCCTTATAATGATCCCCACACTATATAACAGAGGTAGGCAACTTTTAGATGGCTGAAGCCACACTTACTGAGAACAAGGAGAACCTGAGAACTATATGTTAAATTAATTCTTACTAGGATGGATGATTTATGAAAGAATTCAAACCTATGCATTTTAGCTGTTGTGGTCTAAAACAGAAAATAAATACACATGCTTACTGTATAGCAGTAGATCAATATGGAAGCTCTCTCAAACTGTCACCAGATTTGGTAGAACAGTTTTATAAGTTAGTGCATCCATTCTAGGAAGACATCCAAGAGCATGTACATCTTTCCTGAAAAATTGCCTCCCCTATCTTGGCCACAATATCTGCAACAATTCAAATGTGACATATGCAAGCAATTAGCAAGCAGGGTGTGGAGAAGGGGAAGAAAAGATTGGCTTTTGATGTTGGGGGAGAAATACTAAACACAGGAATTGCATGCTTACAGAAGACCCCCCTCCCTGGTAGGAAGTCCCAGTGGTTTGAGTTAAGAAAATATGCTTCAGAGCATAGCCACGTATTAATGGCTTAGTACTTCTGGGATTTTTGAGCCATCACAGCAAACACAGCATAAATTAAGAAGGCTTGGCTCCCATTAATTATACATCTAAAGATGGGTGCCAATGATTAAAGCAGGCTTTTAAAATTCCTGGAGTCAAAATCACACCATTGTGCTCCCAAAGGCAATTCCAATAAACTTCTTAAAAATCCTGTGCTTAATAACAATGGATGAAGGCAACACAATTCAGAATTCAACAAGGTAATGGATATCTTAATAGCCCTGAACATTTTAGTTTAGAAAGATTATACATGTAGACATATTAACAATCTGGATGTGTAACCCCACCAAAATCAGTAGGACATACAGAAAGTACAAATGAGAAAAATTATGTTTCAATTTTTATCTGATGAGAATATCCCACTAATAACAAACACCATTTAAATCCAATCTACTCAGAACAATATATTTGACGTGGCATAACCATTCAATCACTTTTGCTATAGTGGTTTTCATGTGAATTAAAAAAGAACTGTAAGAAAATTGTTCCAGCAATGGGAAATATACTCATTTCCTGACAGAAAGAATAGAAGTTTCAAATAAAACATACAGGCTGAATAGTAGAATGGTTTGCATGGTTTGGCCTAGAAATCAGAAACCAGCTTAGCATAATTCAACTATTTTTATGTTGGTAAATCTTACATTATTAAGATTAATCCATTGATTATGCATGAAAGCCGATGGGGGATTTGGGGCCAGTCACTCTCTCTCAAGTCAGTTTCACCCCACAGAGTTGTTGTGGAAAAAATAGAAAAAAAATATTTTATATGTTTACTATCTTGAGTTGGCCAAAGTACCGTGTTTCTCCAAAAACATGACCCAACCCAATAATAAGTCCAACCCTAATTTTTTGGGGTGGGCCTAATATTATCCCTACCCTAAAAATAAGCTTGGGAAATGGGCGTGGCCAGCACGAGTAGTGGCGGCGCGGGCACAGGAGGGTTGCAGAAACTGTCAGCCCACTGGCCTTTTGGGGTGGCACAAATACCGCTTTTGCCCTTCTCTTTCTGGGTGCAGCACTTCTGCTTGTTGGGCCATTTCCCAGAAGCCAGCAGCTTTGCAGCCGTCAGTTTTTCTCTTGGTGAGCCTCCCCAAAAGAGGGAAAAAGCAAACCAGTTGGCCATACCTGGGGAGGTTGCCAGAGGGTGCTGCAGACACTGGCGGTACTCCGGGACAGAGCAGAATGCCCGCCCATCACCTGGGTGGCGGCAAGACCCCAGAATGCTGCTGAATGGCCGCATGCCATCTGGGCGATGGCGAGACTTCTGGGAATGCACCGAATGGCTGCTCCCTAGCCATGTCCTTCATAAGTATATAAGCTTACAAAATCTAAACAAAGCATTTTTACAACACCTGAACAATAGCAATAGCATTTTATATATCACTTCACAGAGCTTTATAGCCTTCTCTAGGCAGTTTACAGAATCAGCATATAGTCCCCAACAAGCTGCTGGAAACACAACAAGCCACAGGATATATGCTTAATTATTTTACTATAGTACTTGCCATAAAATAACAAATCTGGTATGCAGAAAATGGACAGTGTTATAGCCTCAGGCTGCCAGCCCAGCAATAAGGAGAGCTGAGAAGTTCATTGATATATGCACAAGTTCCCTGCCTTTGCAGTATTTGAAGGGTAGGTTTTTTCTCATGTGACCATCAAGATTATTGTGTGCTTTGGTTTCTTGACAGCATGGCAGATTCCATTTTGTCCATTTAAGGATTGATGGGCAGTTATTTCTCCATGCCCCCCACTCCATAGTTCTCAAGCTGCTTTGGAGGTTGGGGGACCTTCTGGGATATATTTTCAGAAAAGGCACCTTATGTAGGTAGATGAGGATAGCTCATAAATTCCAGAATAAGAGGTATGGTCTATCTTCTCCTCAGAAGAAATTGTGGGTAGCAATCCAAGAGAAGTCACACAGACAGACACATACCCGCCCCTGCAATAAAGCACTTTGATCTGCTACAAGTCTGCATGTCATACAGCTGTCAAAAGGCACTTGAGGTCTAACAGAAGGAAATGACAACTGCCATGATAATGAGCATATGATTGTCCTCTTCATCTCAGATAACTTTTAGAACGGCTACAAAGGTAGTTTTTCAAAAGTTTATGCACGCTATTTCTGATTTAATGAATGGATTCTGAATTCTCATATGAACTACAAATGTACAAAATCACAGAAAGGCAACATTTATGTTATCTAAAACATACCAGACAGACAGACAGATATCCAACCTTGAAATCAACCTCTTCATTAACCTGCAATAACTAAGTACCAAGCTATCTGACTGCATGGTCTGCAAGTTAGTTAACCTTGCTTTTAAATGTTTTCATGAATTCAATTACCTCACTATTTTCAGGAACATCAGTTTTGTCTATGATGGTTTGGTGAGCTCAGCAAAACTGGTAAAATGGTAATAGTTTTGCTTGTCTTGTATGAAATCTAACTTTAAAACTTTAAAAATGTTGACTATTCAAATTTGTCCAATCAACTAAATTCACAAATTCATATAGAAAATAAGTATGCCAAAAAGGCATAATATAATACGTTTTGGGCATCAATAAATAAATTCTAGCTCAATGAGGACGTTAGAGACCGCCAGCAATTTTATAATCCAGACAGCAAAAATTCTATGAAAATAAATAGTGCTGCTTCAAATGAATAGGAAAATCACTTGAATTTGGTTTTTAGTTTTTTTCACACACTTTCCAAGCAGTTTATTAAGAAACCAATATCTGAGGACAGAAGGCTATTCATGCTTGTACTTTAAAAGGGCTTATAAGGAAACACAAGTAAATCTGGAAAAATATGGTATATCAGGTTTTGAGCCAAAAATTCTGGGCCTATCATAGTACATTTCCTGAACTGCGACAAAGCTGAACTTGTACTGATTTGTATTAATGTTCATGATGTGACATCATTAGATTTGTTTTCACAGATTTGCTGCCTCCACTAAAAGTAATTGATTATTTAAGGTAACCATAGGCTTGGCATGTCTTAATGAAGCTTTTAGGAAACCAGAGGTATGCACTTCTTCCCTGAGACTAATTCCAGCTGAATGTTGTTTTCCTACTCATTTCTAAAAGGATCAAGAGACAAGAACTTTTGCCACATTTGATCATATAGTGATACTTCGAAAGGCTGCAGTACATATATATAAGTACTTTAAACAGGATTGCAAATTTACAATTGACATTGCAATACAAATTTGATGCTTTAAACTTTAATATTTCTGGAATTTATCTGTCCACATTTGCAATCACAAAAAAGTTGGGTCATCTGATATACTCAATATCATGAAAACAATAACTCTGTGAAACCACTGCTTTATAATAACAATGATTACAAGTTTCTGAAACCACTTTTTCAGGATTGAGTTTTGTAGCAAATGAAAGGAGCAAACTGCATGTCCAGCTAATTTACATGCTTATCTTGCATTCTTTTCATCAGAGATTTGGGATTAAAATGAAACAAATTTGTAGAGCTATCCACTACAACTGACTACTCACCTTGCTGCCAATAATGTGGGGAGTGTTTTCACACAACAATTTTAGTATTATAATGAGGAGAAAAAACAGTTCAGAAATAAATATACCAACCAATACTTTTTTTAAAGGAAGGATACAGTCTATCTTTGCACTCAACAAGGATCCCCAAATATAAAAACATCACAAATTAAACAAATAATGTATAGCAAAGTAAAATAGAAGCCGACCAAGCAAAACAAAACATGACTGGCCCATAAAAATTAAGAAAAAAATCTTGAGAAGCACAAGACATTATGCAAAATGGCAGGGTTTTTATTTAATGTCCAATGTCAAGCCCAGAAGAAAACCAGAGCATTTCCTGAGAATATATTTCAGGGTACTAGCAAAAGAATTCTCACTTCAGATTCCAGGAGGACAGATAAATAGTTCCTCTTTTGATGATCCAAGAAAGGAGCTTGGTGTTTTGGAGACTATATATATATATTATGCAAACATTCCTGAGCTGCTGAACTAACTTTTGCATCAGAAGTGGTCCAATATACAGTAGTAGGTAAGCAAACAACACTTAACACAGTGATGGTTTCAAATCAGGTAAAGGATAGAACTGTCCTCAAATTCAGCCACAATCACCCCAACACAAACCTAAGTTTCACTTTTATGGTGCTCACACATACATCATAATGCAAATGACTATATTTATCTCCAAAAGGAAATATCAGTTCTGAGAAGGAACAACTACAGTGAACCGAATGAATTCCTGAAAGAAGCGAATATGCTTCCACTGCAGAGCACTTTTCATTTTATAATCTGTATTCTCAATTATCCAGTCTGACTCTTCACTTTTTAATGTCCTGGATAGCATAAAGGAAGAATTAGGAAGGCTTTAACCTTTCAGTCAAGGTGGGATATTAGTAATGAATGAGAGGCTCCACAGAGATGATTCCAATACAGTAATTTGCAATGCATGACAATAGTACTTTCACTCTTTTTTTTTAAATTGCAAAATAGGCAGCAAGGGAAACACTTTAGATAGGGCTGGTATGAGGTAGGGCTTTCAATTATGTTAAATAATAAAACCCCAGAACTGCCTATGCAAGAAAAATTGGCTCATTTGGTAGCAATCTTCATCTAAAACAACATATTTTAAGTTTTAGACATGTTTTCACTCCCAGTAAGAAAAGTCCACTCTTTCCATAGTATTTGTGTGACTGAAAAGGAGGTACACACAAACATATACCTGTATATTGCAATAATTTTAGATAGCTCCCTCAAATATTTATATGGAGGAATTCCCACTGTAGTCAGAATTGCATGACTGCAGACGCAAAAGAATTTCCCTCTTTTTCTTCCCCCCAAACCTTTGTAGTTTCTGCAAAGGCCAGAAGACACATGCACATTTTTTTGGTGTGTTTTCTCAGCAGCATTAACATTTGCTCATATCATCGAATAGACTATTAGTATGGAGGGGAAAAAACATGCCCAGGATCAGAAAAAAGACAGACCTTTTGTGCCTGCCCTAACATTCCAAGCTCCCTGCTCCTGGCTCCACAAAGTCTGATTCTGCAGCAGTGCTGGAAGTGATTAGTTTATGAAAAGACCAGCCCGCCCACCCAAGCACAGACGGACTGAGAGGGTCTCCTCTTACACCATCACCATGTGCCTTTCATTCTCTGCTAGAGAAACCCGAAAGGTTGTGGTTTTTCACTTAAGACGGGAAACCAATAAAAAAAGAGAAGAATCAGGAGAGAAGAGACCAGGAGTCAAAAGAATGGCAAGATTTCTTCCAGACTGGCCCAGGAAATATGAATTGATGTACAGCTTATTGGACAATTTTGGCGCATTTCGGTGCGCTATTCAGTGGGAACTAATGTGCCTTCCCTCTCTGCTTTTATTCCACTGCTCCTTCTTTTCTGTTTTTCTTTCCTCATAGAGAATATAGGCACTACTAAATGCATTTCGGTGATTCTTCATTTCCTGTTTTAATTTTTATAATTTTAGACACATTTTGAATGGAATGTATGTGAAACTATCTACCCAAAGAACTGTAACTCCCCTAAGAAGTGGATTTCCCTTTTCTTACTGTCTAAATTTAGAAGTTAAACAGGGTTTAACTGAGTAGATTTCAGTCAGAGACCAGCCAAGAATTCAGAGTTATATGTTATACTAGGAAGTTAAACAATCCTTTGGGAAAGCAATGGCAAAAGATTTTTATATTGTTGAAAACTACATCATTTTGACTGCCTAGGCAACAAGAGCCAGGCTTGAATTGAGGGAAACTACCCTTTTTTATATCCAAATAACTATGGAGGACTGCATCATTTGGCTGTACTTCCGTAAACACTTATTTATTTATTTATTTTATTTATTTAATCAGATTTATATACCGCCCCCAGATGGATGAATACAGTGGGAATTACTTCTCTGCAGATCAGAGAGTATGTCTCTGCTTACAAAAGCAGGGTCTAGCTTAGCCTAGATAGAGTGTTAGGATCTTGCTTGCAGCAGAGTGATAAAAAAGCAGACAAGATTGAAAAATGGATTGAGAGGCTAAAGATATAACCTTGAAAATTCTGGGATTCTCAATATTCAAAGATGTAGTTTAGATTAATTCCATCTTGATAAGAACAATTCACTTGTTAATTTTCCTTAACTATGACCAGGTGAATTTTGCTTGCTATTTTAAACAGCTCCATCTGCTCTACAGCTGCTACAGTTCTAGGCAAACACCTGGCTTTTACACAGTAAGTATTTAAGAGAGATGACGACTTAGCACAAATGCAGATAATTTCACCTAGATAGCAACAGATTAGAAAATAGACAATATGCCCTGCTTTAATATTTAGCACTTTAGCTATTATTTAATTTTGGTACTTTGAAGTTTTCTTTAAGGAAAAAAAAATACACCAGAACAAAGACTGCTCCTATTTCACTGATTTGTATTGCCTCTCATGTCAACCACCATATTTTTCGGAATATAAGACTCACCTAGATTTAGAAGAGGAAAACAAGGGAGAAAAAAGTTTTTGGACTCCAAGCGTCTTGTTTACTTTGCAGGTCTCCAGAACCCTCCGCGCAGCCCGTTTTCACAAAAAAAAAAAAAAAAAAAAGCAAGCGTGGCGTTTTTGCTAAAAACTGATGCGTTTTTGGCCTCCCAACCCCCTCCTGTACATCTTGTATTCCCTTTCCCCAGCCTCCAGAACCATTTTTCAAGCCTCCAAAACCCTTCACGCGGCCCATTTTCACCAAAACAGGCCACACTTGGCAGGCGGGAAAACAGGATGCAGGATAACAGGATAACCAAGTTAGGAGGCCAAAAACAGCTGTATTCAATGTATAAGACGCATCACAATTTTCACCCACTTTTAGACAAGGGGAAAAGTGCATCTTATACGCCAAAAAATACAGTGTGTACTTGGTACTTTCAATGAACTGTCATATAACTACTACTGGCAATTATAAAACTGAAGAGATATGAGATATGAATGTCCTAAATAAGGAGAAATTAATGACCATGAAGCTCTTTGACAGACCTAACTTTAGCTAAGTCACTGAAATAAATGAATCATTGAACACAACCTAAAGTTTTCACTTGAAGAACAACTGACTAGGCTCAAACCATGTGAAGATCTAATATCACATTTATCTAAAACAAATTAACCCACTAATCACTAATTTTAAGTAAATCTCCCAATATTGTCCCATTGTAAACATATACACAAAAAATAGAAGAATCTTCTTCTAAAACTAGAGGATGCCTGAGGTATGTCCCAATTCAATATTATGATAATGTAGGTTGTTTAATTTTTAATTGGTTATATAAGCCCAGCTACTACAATCAGATAAAACCATGATTATTGGCTTAGACAGTGTTAAATCAACCAATTTTAGCTTATTTAATAAGACTTACTAAATAAGACTGGTTTTATTTGTTTAATGACTCCTCTGCCTAAAAACATTCCAAAACAGAACTAATAATGTTTTTAATTCTTTTGCACCTAGAAAAGTCAAATGTATATGCAGCTCAACTTCAGGTTATCTAAATATGCAGACATCACATATTATGTTCTATTAATGGTATAGGAATCTGCTACAAGTCATAATGATGAAAAATTCCAAAACATGCATAACATCAGAATGCAAATCCTAGTCTTTTATAGTTGTATCCTGACCTGTAACAAGTAAAATAGTTTGCACTGCAACAGTGCATCACACTTGCACCTCCCTTTTTCTTCCCCTCCACAGAAATCTATGCTCAACAGAAACTCAGCTCAGTGATATCCATCACACTTTTAGTAACATCCAATGGCTAGCTACACATTTTCTCCTCCATATATTCTATAACAAAACAGTAGCACAAACAAAAAGCTCAAGGCCATTGGGCTTCTTAGGATTAAAGCACCAATGCACAGCACAAAGGGATAAAAACTCATGGAAAGAATTAAAAAAAAAAACAGATACTCCAATAAGCCATGATTTTCTAACATTATTTGTAAATTCAATCTTACATAATAAAAAATTACTGGATATATAGTATTTTTCCATGTAAGACTTTTAATAATGCCCATCTTGTCTCAGGATTTCAAAACCATCTTTCTGAGACTACAAATTGCTTGCAAATAAGATACTCTATTTGGTCACCAGCCAAGAATAAACTGTTCAACCAGGCAATTTTGAAACGACTATGGCTAATGCCATATTTACTTTTGCTTCATTTCTTAGTTGCCACAAGCAGTTGATAAATATAACTATAGAAAAATTCATTTTTATTTTTTGTGTCATATACAAATAAGAGTGTGCATAAACCTTTGGAATAATTTATAAGATCTTTATTGCCTCCTTGACATCTCAGAACTAGAATCTAAGGCAGAAGCAATGCTACAGCTAAGACAGAACTGTACCTCAACCAACTTTAGGCAATGCCATTATATTAAAAATCTTGATATGGCTGCATAGCAGATTATGGCAGAAAATTTGACCAACAGGAAGTAGACTACTATAGTAACAGGATTCATTTCATACAGACCAACAAACAAACAGAGATGATAATAATTTCATTGGTATCAACTTAGGTTGCAGCTGATCTAATGAATTCCAAACAAAAGATTCCATGTGCCATTTCTAATTAATATTTCATTTTTGCAAATAATTTATTGAGCTTTTCCTATTTTTTTCACAAAATTAGAATTGAAATATAGTGAAAAACAAATAGCAACTTACTGAGTCATTATTATAAAAGAGTAGCATAGCCCTAATTAAAAGGCTTTGCACCCAAAAAGGAGCCAGATCTACAGCAGTGGGCAGAAAAAGTGGGAAAGAGAGGAGAGCTATGCTGCTGGAATTTGCCATTAACATGCTTGATTCATCATATATTTTCAATATAAAGTTAATAAACTGGTATGCTAAAATGTAAGTTAAGAAAGCTGAGCAAGTGGGACAGGCATCCATAATCTTTTTCCTTTAACAATCCTATTTACTTTATTACTCATCTCAAAGCAAAGCCCCTCTCCCCAATTCCCTCACCTCTCCAAATACATGTGTGTCTTCCAGTATAGCAGTACTTTTACAAAAAGGGAAGAAGGCCTGAATTTATGCAGAAAGCACCTTTCTCACCATTATTTAATGCTATTTTAAGAGGCAAACTTATGCCCCGGGAAAATGTACAGTCAAATACAGCCTACTTTCTATCGGTGTACTCAATTTCTTTCCTTGAAGCCACTGACAATCAAACATTTTCATTAATTGTAACTTGCTGAATTTAGTTTGGCAGTAGAACCGAAAGAGGAGGAGGGGAGACCATAGTATGTGAATCCTGCAGATTCTTATTGTTTGCCTGGCTCGGTATACTTCCAGACTTTCTGGATAAAAGCATTGACTTCTACATGGCCTTGTTAAAAACTTGAAAACTGACACACGCTGAGTGTGTTAGCCGGTATGTCAGGAGAACATGTGGCAGCTCCAGGCAGCCTCAGGCAAAAGCCGATTGCCTACAAAGAAGTTCAACAGCTTGATCTCATCTTCCTCCCTACAGTTCTCAGCAAAATATGGTTAGCATTTAGCTATATTAATGCTGATGTTTCTGTACCTCCAAAGGAAACTGGATGCAGGAGGCACTTTTTTTTTACTCTTTCATAAAGGCCCTAGGGCTTTCAGATGTAGCAGACATAAACAAAAATAGTAAGGCTTGGTTAGATATTTGCCTTAAAGATTACTAGCTTTATCACATATTGGACAAGATGACTATATCCCCAAGTATGAGGATTAATAGACACACTTGTGTGTTCTTTCAGCTTAGTAACTGATCTCTACAATGAAGAAAATGAGATTTCTCTCTATCAAAAACTGTCATACCTGATCTGTAAAACTCTAGACATCCATTAGATGTCAGGAGAATCCACCATTCCTTAGTCCTGCATTAAAACTGTGGGAATAGAGTAGCACCAAATCACTAGCCTCATTCCAAAAGCAAAAGAACATTACAACATTGAGGCCCTGTAATTTGTATCAGAATTAGGAATATCATGTTTGCACTACAAAAAATCCAGACGACCTACTACATAAAAGCAACTTGTGTGTGTCTCTTTCCTGGCACCTAATGTGTGTCTGGAATTTTGCAACTCATACCATAGATGTGAAAACAGTAAGACAAATGTTTCATCTGAATCAAAGTCAAAGTATTTCTATACTGAGCTACAGACTGAGTTAGAATGATAAAGGTATGTCACTTTAGACCCAAGATATCTTATAACCGATTATCTATGATGACTAAATATTTTTGGTATATAGACTGTGGAGCAGTCTACTACAACATCATGTCACATAATAACAGTACAGTAGGGAAGATTTTTTTAAAAACTGGATACAACTAATACTATAAGTATAAAACTTTTGAAATAATCGAATCCCATAATGTATGGCCCACTTGCATCATACACAAATGTAGGAATGCTATCGTGCAGCCATCTAAATACCTATACAGCAGTTGACATGAAGCGTTCGCAAGCCCTAAACCAAGTTTCCATAAGGCTCTATTTTAAGCTTTTTAAAAATTCATAATTCTGACAACTCTCAGTGATCTTTAAAAGTGTTATTTCAATGCCAATTAGATTTTACTGGTAAGCAGCCAGCAGGACATATTACATAGCTTCTATTTTGCTAAACCCATCCCTCTAACATTAAAGGATTTGCCAATAAATTTCATAAAATACATTTCAGACATTAAGAAATATTCCAAAGACATGAACACATGTCCCCCATTAGAAATAAAGATGGTTTCAACTGGTGACATCGCATCAACATTGTCTTCCTTTGAATTTTGAAATTTAGTCTTTCTAAGATAATCATCTGACAAGTGGAAAGATGGACTAACAAAGGTAAAATCTCAAAAGAATCCAGAGAGGTATGTTTCTCCTGCAATGAGTGACACACACACACCCCCAATAGTATATGAAATCCACTTTATCAGAGTTTGACTGTTTTGTAAAACAGGACTTGTCTTATACATTTTCTACATAGCTTATGCCATGCACAATTCACTTTGTTTTTTTAAGGAATCTGGTGAACAAATATACATATATATACACACACAAACACACATACACATACACACAAGAACAAGGATCATGTTTTGCTTAGGACAAATTTGCTGTTCAACACATGGCCAAACTCACACAATAAATTAACTGTTTGGCAGCCACTGAACTAGTCCTGGAGCCAAACCAATTAAGGCTTTAATGTGATCCCAATTTCCTTTTTCTGAGAAAAAAAAGAAATGGAGAGGGGAAAAAGAAGGGGAGGGGGTCAGTAAGAAAATCCCCCTTTGCTTTATAAATCCGTGCCAATCATCCCAGATAAACCTATCACCCACAGTTCTCAGATCTGCATTAGCACTCCTAAGCTCAAAGATGAGACTACAGCTGAACACACATGGTGTTCAGTGTATCTGACTCCTGCCATGTGTTTTCTATAGCTTCGACATTCAATCATTTAAAAAATATTTACAGAGCTTTGCCTTTAATCAAAAAAACATGGCTGGAGATAAAACAAGCTTAGTGCAAGTTACTGTTTCTGTTACTGAAATGCCAGAAAAGGCAGTGATGTCACCAGATAAATTTAGTTTCAAACCCTGGAAAGTTTTATATGCCTTATGCTCCATGTTAACAACTAAAGAGGGACAAGATTCTTAGGGAGTCAAAGTACAGGAAACACAGAAAAGTTATTCCGAGAAAATGACAGCCAAAAGAAAATATTAACCTAATTGCTCTAAGAGTGATGAAGAAATGAAAGGATAAAAGGAAACTAATTCCACTATTGCTTGCTCTTTAAAATAAAAATAATAATACAGTAATTCAGTTTGCATGAGGAGATACAATTACTATTTCTATCCAAGAGTTAAGAAGGCCTAATTTTGCTTAAATGATGTTATATAATTAAGTATTGAAAGGCTATTTGCTTGGATATTTAAAGATCTCTACATAATAAAGTCTGAAGTCAATTGTTTAGAAAAAGGTATTCTCTAGCATACTTGTATTCAATAGATCGATCCTCTTTCTCTTATAAA
This sequence comes from Myanophis thanlyinensis, assembly GCA_017656035.1. Classification (NCBI taxonomy): domain Eukaryota; kingdom Metazoa; phylum Chordata; class Lepidosauria; order Squamata; family Homalopsidae; genus Myanophis; species Myanophis thanlyinensis. The sequence goes on along the minus strand of JAEANM010000286.1, from coordinate 2,490 downwards.
GGTCAGTTTAATTATTGCAAAGCTACGTTTAAATTACTGGGTGTAACAACTTGAGTACAGTATCAATTTTTCCTTAGAAATTTTCCATCATTTCATACTGGTGGAATGTCTATCCTATGTGAGACAGATGAAAGAAGTACAACAGACTCTCTATGTGACTGTAGCTCTTTTAATCATTATTTTAGTGACCTTTAATAATCAATCCCATAACTGACAATAGCAAGAACAATAAAAGTATCTCATATCCACAATGGAAAAGTGTGACTATTAATGCATACATTTCCATATTTTGGAGATAGTGATGATTCAAAGCTTAGTTCAAATATCATAACTTGTTCTGATGTAGATGAGATTAGTCTGTTATAAACCATAGTTTAGGATTTAGCACGTTTCAACACAGCCACTTGCAGCTGATACAACAAACCATGGTTAAGCCATACTTACTGAGACATCTGAATTTACCCAGTAATATGAAAAATATAAGTATTTGATAAGATACATCACTTGATACAAATGAGAAATTGATTTGCTCTTGTAGAAAGAGTACCCACCCCACTCCTAGGAGAATGAAAAATACTAGAAACATGTTTCTAAAGACAAACTCAAGAGCCTCAACTCCCTACCTCTCCCTCAGAGCTTATTTACAAGACAAAGACTTGGATAATGGGATTATCTTTCAGGGCAAAGCCATTCAGCCACAAACAGCCCCCATCATTACATTACCTAGCAAGGTTCAGCCAAGCCTACAAAGTTACCCCACATAGCCACATGGAGCCTACAACCAATCAGGATACTTGCTTTTGCCACAGGAAAAGGAAGCAAGGTCATAGCCCAAGAGAGGGTATAAAATCCCTTTCTCTCAGTCACGTGGGCCCTTTTTTCTCCCATGACCTCAAGCCATGAGGTCCTGCTCCACCAATAAACCATACTTCCAAGCAGTCTCCATGTTTCCAGTGTCTTTATCCCCACCTTGGAACTGAACCCAGATGGACATTTCTTCTAGGAACATGAGCATAAAGAGAAAAAAGAAACAGTAATGATTTATAAATGTGTCAGTATACATATGCAGCTTAAATAAAGTCCAAACTTTAAATTATTCTTCTGAGATAATTACTGATATTTAAATAAATAACATGATTCTTCAGCAATGTTATTTTGAACAAAAAAGATTAAGTAAAAAGTAAAGGACACTAAATATTTACTTAGCTACTTATGGAGGAACTAGCAAAGCAATGGAAAATATAAAAATTCTAAAACATTTGTTGGATTTTTAGGTCTGGCATCTTGTGAGGTAATCTTATGATGGCAATCACTAATTTAAAAAACAGAACAATTGTTCCTCATCGAGCCCTTTTTAAAAGTTCTCAAATCCAGTCACAGCTATTTAATGAGGGTAGAAGCAACAAGTAAACCATGTTCAAGGAAAGATCAACAGCATCCTTCCCTCCTTGATTAGGAATTTTCTGAATTTAAATAACAAAGTTCAATGGCAGAAGTGTCTAATAAAAAGAAACAAGATGATCAGTGAATTGAACAAAAGAAACTCGGCAATAGATTGAAGGGCATTTTGGACATTATGATAAGTAAAACAGCTTTCAGAGGACACCTATAACTAACTGCTTTTCTAGATAAAATCAAAAGCTCATCTGATATAGTATCCAATTTCTAAGTGGCCAATTAAGTTGTTCTCACTGTAGCTGCTAGTCCACAATTCTAGTCAAGCTTAGTCAACTTTCAAAATAATATTGATCAAAGTTTACTGAAAAAGGGATATATCATACATCTTCAACAAAATTGTTAGAGGCAACTATCTTCTGTGGCAAGTATAAGCCTTTTGATGATCTTGACTGGGCTTGCAAGTTAAGTATGGTCAAGACTCAAGCCAATTCAGAATCTGTATGTAAAGCCAGGCGTACCAACCAAAATCAGGAAATCAAAACATATTTCAGAAGAAAGCAACAACAAACTACTTCTATACTGTTGCCAAAAAAACTACATGGGTGTCTCCATGAAATCAAGAGTCAGACTTGCCTAGGAGATTTGAATTTACATTTTAAAAACACAGCTGTCCTTAATATCCACTTTAATTTTATTTTCACCTGTTTCTTTCCAAAGCTATGTTGCTCATTTATTACAAATTACAATTTATTATTACAAATAATAATCTGAAAAGACCAGAACAAAAGGGCCTTATGATATCCCAATATAATCTTACAATCAGAATATTTTACCAAATTACTAAATCACCAATTTCAAGTTAGACAATGAAGCAAAATAATTATGAAATACTGCCTAAATAGTCAGCAATATTGCCTAATATTAGCAGCATATAAAAATAACATATTCCTTCAATGTACCAGTAATATTTATTTATTTAATTTATATACCGCCCCCTCTCCCGCAGGACTCGGGACGGTTCACAGCCAGTAAAAACAAATATCAATACAATAGTACAGTTAAAAGCAATTAAAATAATTAAACAATGGCCAG
>JAEANM010000285.1:0-39598 GCA_017656035.1 Myanophis thanlyinensis | reverse complement strand
AGACAGACAGAAAGAAAGAGAAAGAAAAAAAGACTTTGCTGTTTCTCTTTGGGGTTCTGCCAGGAATATCTGGTGTGCAGGAGAAGGAGGAGGAGGGCCAAGGCTTCTCTTCGATCCTGCAGGTGGTCTCTCCCCCCCCCCTTCTCCGGTGTCTTGTTTAAGGCTCTCACCTCCGCTAAAAACGGGGGGGAGGAGGGAGGACCCGTCTGAGTTCCTCCTTCCTGGCCAACAGGTTAAGAGACCCTCCCTCCGGGGCTGGGGGTCTCTGGGACTCTGCCGGAAGGATGCCTCCATGCCTTCTGGGTCCCCTTTCGCCCTCCTCGCCAAACTCAGTTAAGGGATTTATTTCCAGCCGAGTTTCCTCCTTTGGAGGCGGGTTGACCGGCTCCCCTGGAGATGCAGGTCCTGGGCCACGTCGGGAAGGGAGCGCGCGCGACACCCGCTTGGCCCGTCGGCTCCCCGAAGGGCGGGGGAGGGCCTCTGCAGAGGAGGGTCTCAACCCTTGCATGGGTCTCTCAAGAACCCCCGACCGACCGACAGCCCCACCGAAGAGTTGCCTTTCTTTCTACTTCCAGCTTCTGGCTGGAAGCCTCGACGTCGCCCTCCCCAGCGATCCCCTAGATTAGAAGATTCTTGAATCCATCATCCGAAGCCGGCACCGAACAACACTCTGCGATATTCTGAGGGCAAATGGCGGTCCGGTCTGAGCGGTTTCTCCGGTCTCTTCCCTGGAGCGGGAGGGGGGGCCAAGAGTCGAAGCCCCCGAGCACCCGCAGCGCCCTTGCCGGGGGGAGACAAACAACGCAACCCGCAGCGATGGGGCGGGGGGTGGGCGGGCTGGCTGGCTGCACCGGCTGGCGCGAGGAAGACGCCAGGGCTGGGTTGGGGTCGCCTCCCAGCCCCAGAAAGACCCCTCCCCGCCAAGGCAGGCAGTTACCGTTCAGCGGGGCCGGGCTGCAGAGGTGAGCGTGGAGCAGGAGGGCGAGCAGGGCGGCGGGCAGGGCGGGCATCTCGGGCGTCCTGCGGCTCCTGCCTCCTCGGTTGGTTGGCACCTGTGCGCTGCCCGAGCGGCGAGTCTCGCTCTGTCTGCCCGGCTCTCCGCCCTCGCCCCCCAGCCGTGATGTCAGCCGACGACCGGCCCCCGCGATGGCCCCGGAGCCGCCCCTCTGTCTCCCTCCCTCCCCCCTCCCTTCTCTGCAGGGGCAGGACTCCCGAGCCCATCACCCTCGCCCTTCACTTCCTTCTCTGTCGGGGTTTTCCCCGACGGATCACTTCGCTCCGCATTCCAAGCCACTGACGGGACTTTCGGGCCCTGCAAACCCCTGGAGCACCAGGAGGGGAGCAGCCCGAGGGGAGCCAGCTCTGCGCCCGGGGACCTTGCCCATTCCCCCCCCCCCCATTTTTCTTCCTTTTTGGCTCCACTTTTCCTGGGCAGCTGTGCAGATATCAGGCCCTTGCACCACTTCAGGGCCAGTTGTGCTGCCCTAATCCGAATCTTCTCTGCCATTGTGCCCTGGGCTGCACACCTGCAAATGGGGGTGGGGAGCGTTTCCCTGCGTTTTTCTTCCCCCCCCTTCTCTGCAGTTTCAGTGGGTTCACAAAGGGTGGAAAAGTTTTGTGGGTGTTTTCATTTGTATTGCAGGCTGGTGCCTGCCCCCACCCTCCAGATTTCCTTCTAGATCTTTCCTTTCATCTCAACAGCAGACCAAAGCTGAATTGTACCTGGAGGGCCTATGGTACTCTTCACACTTAATGGCTGCACAAGTCTCCAACAGACCCCGACCCATTTCTCCCCTCCCCTTCAGCTCCTCTTTGCACTGGACCAGGACTGGCAGGGCCTTTTGACCGGTAGCCCCCAGACTGCAGCTCTCACTTTGCTATCCTGGAATCTCCTCCTTTCTGCTCTTTTCTCAAGAACTCTCATTTCCTTGTCAGCAGCTGATTTATGCAGGTTCTTTTTGCTCTGTCCCTGTCTGGTTTTGCAGCAAGACTCCCGTTTTATTTGTGTCGCTAGTGTACTACAAACTCAAATTTGGAAAAGTGTCCTGGAAAATAGAAGCAATTTAGCAGTGCGGTTATTCAAACATACCATTAAAAAAGAAAACCATCAAATTGCAGTGTTAGATTCCCAGGAATAGGAATGGGGTGAAAACAAAAAGGCTGTGGGGGCTTGGGAGAATCTGGTTTTCTGCCTCCGCTGGAAGAGAAACTTGTCTCTGGCGGCTGCAGAGGATGCACTTACCTGGGAAACTTGGGGTGCCCTTCCAGGATGCTTCGAGAGTCACCCTGGGCCAAAATCTTCTGTGAGCAGGTGTGGCCGACCCACTTCCTCTCTGGCTTCCTGCCTGCCCCGTTTCCTGGACTCAGAGATGGAGACCCATAACTGTTTATTTTATGAAACAAAATTTTATAGCCACCCAACTCACACAAAGGTGACTTCAGGTGGCTTACAACATTTAAAAAACTTCAGCCACAGAAACTAGCCAAGTTCTGTGTATCCACTGTGAACATGTAAAAGCAACGGGCTCCTGAACGTGACCGAATCCCCATCCTCCTCTTGGCCTCTGTGGATATTTGTTTGTTTTTCCTCTCTCCGCTGTAGTTAATTTATATTTGCTCTGCTTTATCTGGTTGTTGACCAAAATAAATAGCATCTCTGGTAGATCACTGCCGCAGCATTCTTCTGAAATGCTCTCTTCCCTTGTTTGAGAGTCAACTCAAGACTACTGACGGGCTCGGTGGCCCTCTGTTCCCTCAGCCTTCCTTGCAAGGTGGTTTTCCTTTCTTTTTCTTTCACCTACATCTTGTCCGTGTCTTATGTTCAGTGTTTTTCCTTACAGAGCTCTTGTTCTCAAACCCGATTGTAAATAGGTTTGAGATACTTTACAGGAAACAGTATGGAAATGTTTTAATACATAATCCAAAAAATGCTAAAAGCCTTTCTTTGCCAAATGCAATTAATTTCCCTGGAGTGTTTTATGGAATCCGTGAAAGTCAACCTCTCGTGCAGTGTCCCCTGTAGTCTTCCCCAGATCATTTCCCAGAAGAACAGGACTACAACTTCCATCATTCTGATCAGCGTGGCCAGAGGACTTGCTAGCTGATGTTATTAGCCAGCATTCACAATTTCCCATTTGGAGTGAGCCAGGAGGGGAAACAATGCAGGGAGAACATTAAGTAGAATACAGTCACCGATGTCCGTGCTACATTTTCAGAATTCAAGAAGAGGGCTCGTTTATTCCTTCATTGTATTTATTCGGCCGCAATGTGACTCTAGGTTTACTGTCACCAAGAAGAAGAAGAAACAACAACAGAAGAACGAAATAAACAGGTCTGGCTGAAACAAGAAACAGCCATTAATCAGGGACACCAATGTACTTCTCCGGACAGGAGTGTCCATCAGGCTGGCCCGATGCCCAGTGCCTGAGCCAGCTGGCTTTCCTGTCTCCTCAGGACCCCCAAGCCAGGGTGAAGCATGTGAGTTTTCTTCTGGCCCCGAGGCTGCAGCCTAATTGCTGGGGAGTGGATCAGGGGAACACAAATGTCCCAGCCTCAGCCCAGAGAGGCATGCACATGTATCTGCAAGCCTTTGCCACGCCCCCATTAATCTCACACATGCACACCTTCTTTGTGAAGGTGACTTTCAGAAGAGCTCTTCTGGGAAAGTTGTGGAAAACTTTCAGGCCAGCCACAGAGGGTCGCTTGGACGAAGGCCTGACCCACCTGTAAAGGCAGGAGCAGCCCCTGGCCCCCTTTCCTGGTTTCCCACCTGGGCCTGATCCAGCAAGATTTGTGGGGGTTCAGGGTAAGCTTTCCCATGATGAAGGCTGCCCTGAGTTCCTTAAACTAAAATGCAGAGGGAATACAACAATACAAACAACTTCCAAATGCAGCTGGGGGTCTCCCGAGAGAGGGTGGGGCGGCGGCGGCTCAGTTGCTTTCACTGGGAGGGGTTTGTGAGCAAACCTGCTTTCCCCAAAATGTGTCAGTGTTGTCCATTGAGTTCTATTTTCTGTGGGAAAAAACCCTGCAGAAGTGCTGGACATCGGAAAGCATACAGGGGGAAGACACGTGAAATTCAGGCTGGAGTCTGGAGCAGTCCACACCAGAGAGGTCATTCCAGTGAGGTCACGGTTCTTGGACGTGACTTGGAGGCCTGCCAGGAGAGAAAATCCAGGAGCTGAACAAACGAGAAATGCTCCTTCTGCGTGAGCCAAAGAAAGTTGCACAACAGGGCTGCAAACCCACCTGTGAAGGAACCCGGCATGTTAATCACGAGGCTGAAATCAGTAGATGAGTCAAGGGCCGATCTCCCTTGGCTCTTTCCTCCCGGAAGACGCAGCACAACGAGGCATTCCTGGGGAGCACAGCAGGAGCAGCCAGGCGGCCTCTTTGGGGGCTTTGCAGGAGGGGTTTTTCAGAGGCCTTCCTGGACAAAGGTCTGTGTGTAGAAATCCTGCATAGAGCCTTGAGGAACCTGGCTGGTCATCGTTTCCCACATCTGGAGGAGTCACCTTCTCCTTTGTGATGGCAGCCTGTAACCCTTCCCTGGCTCCCCTGCTTCTATGGCATTCCTTCACAACACAAGATAACATTCTGCTTGAGACACAGAACCACAGCAGGAAAAGCCTCTTGCTTAGGGGTCTCCTGGCTGACTGGACCCCCTTCAGTCGCCCTTCCCTTCGGAGGGTCAGTTTCGCCTCCCCAGTCTTGCTCTGAACCGAAAACCCACAATCAATGGAATCAACTGAAGCAGTTCTGGGGGAAATAGAGGACAGGAGGGAGAAAGTGAGGGTCCCCACCCCACATCGATATTTTGCAGAGAGAAAACCATGTTTCAATGTCAATCTATTCCTAAGATCGTCTTAGACAGCGACATTACAAGAAATGTCATAAAAAGAGGACATTTTTAGCACTAAAAGCAATAAATTATTCCCGGGGGTGTGTGTGTCCTTTTCACTGGCAGACAGGAGCCCCAGATCTCAACTGTGAAAGGATCAGGAACATTTCAGTCGGGTTGATTTGTTGGCTCCTGGATTCCTTTGGATCTGGCCAGAGAACCCTGTCCTGAGCCTGAGTAGGTGAGACCCTCCTGGGAGAAAATCTATTTTTCAGTAGTTTCTTTGTCTGGTGGGGTGATGGATGGTTTGCCCACTGCACCTATAAGCATCTGTTTCAAAATAGAGCCTGACGGAAGGTCTGCGGACTCCACCCGATTCCCATTTTATCTCTGGCACCGACTTCACAGGGGAGAGAAGGATCAGGACATGGCCGAGACGAGGCTGTTCTTGACCAGCCTGGTGGTCACCTGGAACCTCTTTGCATTATTTGGTTAAGCCTGGGCAAGACGGAGGATAGCTAAGACATTTGGATGTTAATTCTTTTATACAGTATTGTTTTTTTTTTATTGTGGATTGGAGATTCACCACCAATACTTCCTGCCCACTCTGCCCCACGACACAATGTGACCTGGCACCTGTTCAAGCAGCTCAGTCTTAACTTACACGATGCCCTCAGGAGATCTGGGGCTGCCCATTTTCCAGGTGATGCTCTCTAACAGGCTTTTAAAGGATCCAGCAAGCGGATCCCTTGCAAGGATTCCTGAAGTTTTGGGGTCGCTCTAACCAACTGTCCGCAATCAGAGAACCCAGGACGCTTTAGGACTGACTTGGGACTAAGAAAAGGGCCTCGGAGGGGTGAGCAAAGGGCAGCCATGCCAGCTGACCCTTCCGAATGGACATCCTGAGCTTTATGTGGTTTTTAGTGGGCATTTCCACAGCTTGAGACCAACTCCGGCGGCTCCTCCAAAATAAACAGGGGAAACTAATTCTGAAGTTTGAAGCGTCTTTTTATAGCCTGGCGCGAAAACAAGGGAGGATCAGAAAGGTGGACAAAGTGATTCATTTTAAGGTTTGGGTTTCGGCCACCGTCATTAGTGGCCTTGGGTCAAAGAGGTGTTTCAAGGAGAGGCTGGCTGTGTGGGTCACCTGGAGCGGCCGAGGCGAGGCCGGGGCTCTGGCACTGGACCCTGCCAGGAACTCCCGGGGCAAATAGCAGCTCCTCTTGGCCTTCCTTCTCAAAGCAAAAGCCCAGCGGCCCCAACCAGAAGCACCTGGCCCACCATTACAAGCCCCAAACAGGGGGGGGGGGCTGCAGACCTTTCAGCTGCTCTGTGTGTGGGTGTGTGTGTGTGTGTATGCGCGCGTGCGCCCACCCATTCTCTGCAGGAGAAGAACCCCCCCTCCTTCCCTTCCAGGCTGGGGAGCGGGGGGGGGGGGGCTTGCTTAAACCAAGGACAACAAGCATCCTCCGGACCAAACACGCCAGGCCAGCCGAGCCAAGGGAGCCTGTTGTGGCAACACGGAGGGAGCGCGGAGGGGGCCGGGGCTGGGTTCCGTCGCCCCGCAGCAGAGGAGGGGTCCCCAGGGACAGGAGGGGGGCCTCAGCCACCCCCCCAGCCCAGTTGGATGGGCCCTGGCCGTCTGCTTGGCCTCGGAGTGGCCCCCAGCGGGAGACCCCCGGCTGCTGCCCTGCGGAGGCTGCCCAGGACACACACACACCCCCCCCACGCCCGGGCATTTCGGGCGGCGAAGCCAGCCCCAGCCCCACAGGGGGTCCCCGAAGGGGGGGCGGAGAGACCCTTTGCCGGCCCCGGGGCTGCAGCCTCTCCTGGGGCGCCGGGCTGACTTGACCGCTCCGCCGGGCAGCCCCGCAAGACCGAAGCCGGGCAGAAGCCTCCCGGCGAGGGAGAGGCTCCCCCTGGCGGCCACCCGGGAACCGCAGCCGCCGCCTCTAGAGCGCGGCTGAAAGGCAGCCGAGGGCCGCGCCCACAATTCCGGCGCCCGTGCGAACGCTGAGCGATGCGGGGCCGGGAGCCAGCCAGCCCCCCCCCCTCCCTCCCTCCCTCCCTGGCTCGCACGGGCCCCTGTGGCGTGCCGGGCGCGGGAGGGCAGGGAGGGGAAACGCGGCTGCGGAGGGCGCTCAGGTGTTGGCCGCCCTGGTCTTCGCTCCGCAGCCGGACGTGTCGCCACCTTGTTCGGCCTGTCCTCTCGAGGATCCAGGCCGCGGTGGATGGGAGGGCGAGCGAAAAACCCGGCGGGAGGATCAGACGCCGGCGGAAGGGAGGCGCCGCGCGGGGGGCGTGTCCTTCGGGCGTCGCGATCGGAAAACCCGGCGGGCGGAGCGCGAGCAGGCGGGCGGGCGAGAGAGGGATGGCGCGCGGGTGGGCGTGTCCGCGAGCGGCGCAGGCGCGGTGCATCGCGTGCGTGCGTGCGTGAGTGGGGCGACGCAGGGCGAGGAGCGGAGGAGGCCGGCGGGCATCGGCGGCGCCGCCATGGAGTGCCCGCACCTGGGCTCCAGCGTCTGCCTCGCGCCCGACTCGGCCAAGTTCCCGCAGGGCTCGCCCTCCTCGTGGTGCTGCAGCGGTGAGTGCGACTCCCGTGCCCATCATCCCCGCCCGGGCCGCCTCGTGCTCCGAGGGTCCCTCAGCCGGGTGGGGGGAGGGGAGGGGAGGGGGGGAGGGCGGCGCAGTCACAAAGGGCCTCGGCCGGGGGGGGAGGGAGGGGGGGGAGGGGGGCTGCCCTGGGCGGTTGAGCGGGGCGGACTGCGACTCCCAGAATTCCCCGGCCCGGCAAGGGTCGCAAAGCGGGGCGGGGCATGCTGGGAGTTGAAGTCCCGCCCGCTGGAGCGCCGCCGCCCCTGAGCAAACCCTCCCCGGAGCGGGTCCCTTCCTGTTGCTTCCTGCTATGACAGAGCTCGGGGCCCCTCCCCCCTCCCCCTCCCCCCCCCCCGCAACAAAAACAACAACCTCCCCGCCAGGTGGGCCGGGCTGAGACGGCGGGGGGGGGAGTGGACTGGTTGGGGGGGGTCTGAAGGTGCCTCAGCCCAGCCTGCCTCCCCCCTCCTGAACCGGCCATGGGGGCGACTGGGCATCTGGGGGGGGCAAGATGCGGCTGGGCCCCTCCCCCTCCGTCTGGGTTCGTGGCTCCCCCGGGCGGTGCCGGTTCTTCAAAGGGGGCCCGTACTTGCCCCCCCCCCTGCTTTCCCTCCAGCCCCTCTGGGCTGAATGGGGGGTTTCCTCTTTGCCCCCCCCTTTCCTGTTTTGCTCTTCATTTATTGGGTTTTGTCAGCCCCCCTGGAAAGTAAAGGGCGCCCTGTACCATAATAACTCTTAAATGTGCCCTTTAGAAGGGGAAAGCCTGCAGTGGGAGCCTGAATAGGTTTCCACTTCTCCCTTGCAAATCACGAAGGGTAGCCTTGTCTCCAAGAAATGGATTAAAGCAAAGATATATCATCTGATGGGTTTTATAAGGGAGAGCAGTAATGCACAGCTTGACCAATTAATAGTTCGATGTTTGCAAACTTTATACTTTGCATTAAGATAATAGCAAATGTGTTGGAGCAAATATTTGTTCGAAAAACAGTTGTCTGTTAGAAATCAGCCTTAAGTTGAAAATAATCAGCCCGTTTTAATTGTGCTGCTCTTTACTCTTCAGTCTTTGTATTGTATTGTATTTTGTTTCTATGTTTTATATCCTGTGTACTGCCTAAAATCCCTTGCAAATAAGGCAAATAATAAGTAATGCAATATTTTAAATCTCAGCCCCATCAACTTTGAGAATGCTTATTATACATCATAAAAATTGCGTAATCAACATTTAGATAAAATCCAAGATTTTATCTAAATTTGTTTTGGACTGTTTAACTCTAAACAATTGTTGAATAATTTGTGTACTTTCAGTGGTGCTTCGAGTAGTTTTGTAGCATAAGGCCATGCCATGCTGGGCCAGAACGAATAAACTTCCTATATTCCTTTCTGTTTTGGGAGTTTTAAAGTGAAATTTCACAACTCTTCTTTGAAAACCCTCTCATTTGTTCCACAAGGAAGGAATTCAATGAGTGAAATTCCTGGATGTTTTCCTTGCTCTTGATGACAAACAATACAAGGATGTTTTCCTAATGTAGAGAAGCTGAATTGCATTATAATTTATGGATTTAAAAAAAACTTGTCTTGCTGCTGTATAAATGTCAAAGCCTTGGAGTGGTTTTGCTGTACTGGAAAAAATGTTAGCAGATGGATTTAAATGATCCCATTGCTGCCTAGGATGATGTCCGTTGAAATAGCTTAAGCCTTGTCTATCTTGTAACCTACTCTGCTATCTTCCACGTCGATTAACTTTGGCCAAGTGAAAACCTGGCCCCAGCGTGGTGAGTGGTCCACTGCAGGATATTGTGGAAAGGAGCTTTTAAGGAGGTAAATACTTTTTTTTTGTTGTTGTTTAAAGTAAGCCTCTGTGGGTGACTTTATGGACATCCATGTAGTTTTCTTGGCAGCCTTACTGCCACTGCCACTGCCACCTTCTGGGCCTTTCTGTAATCCGCCTCTCCAGCAGGGTGCTTTCCTTGCTGCCTTCCACACCAGTGCCGGACCTGCAGGGCTTCCCAGACTGGCAAAGGCCACCCAGGTGCTTTTCACGCAGAGATGAAACTGTTACTTGGACCATGGAGAGCTGGAAATCCCTCTTCCATCCTGCTGGCTGACAGACATTTCATATTTCATATAGGTCAGAGTGGCAGCCTTACTTAAAAAACTAGAACATTAGTAATGGAAGCTGCTGTAGTATCCTAGAGCTTGCATCCCTATAGCAAAGAAAATTTACAATGACTGTGTTAGCTGATTATGGTCTCCAATTCTGGAGATTGCTGGTCTTTTTAAATGTCATCTCTGCAATAGCGGCAGGTATTTTTCCCTGATGAAGGTAAGAGGATCTAGACCTAGCAGTTCCTTCTCTGTCAAAGATTTTGGTAAGGCATTTCTTAACTGTTTGTTGTTTCATATGTGAAATCTAACAAAGGTTAGATTTTTTGGCACAAAGATTAAGCTGTTTTCAGGATGACTTCTTAATGCCTTCTATTTGGAATAAGAAAGCATCTGACCTTCACCTTTGTCCTGGCTCCTTTTCAATGTGGATGAATGCAGCCCTCCTTTGGTTACACATTGACCTTAATTGCTCTCTTGGCAGCTATTAATGTTGCCTAGTTCAGTTTCCACTAGGCAGCATCACAATACTTGTGAGGCAAAAGAAAAAAGAACTTGCAGGGTCTTCCTCCTTTTCAGGGCAAAACAGGAGGGGTGGGACAAGTGAAAGAGAAGCCTAGGAGGAGATGGAGTGATTTCCCCCCCCCCCCATTCGTTCCTAGCTGGGATTGCATCTCCTGATGGGTGAAGAAGCCACGCCATTCTCCTAGGGGTGTCTTGACCACTCCATGTCACCTTCTGTGGCATTGGTGGCGGTGGTGAGGCACAAGGCAGGGCATAAGAAATGTTGGAGTTTCTCTTTTGCCGCTGCCGGGGGGGGGGGGGTGCTTGTCGGGCTCAGCCTTTCCTTCTTGGGGAAATACTTGAAAGTCCTGGCACTAGAAAGTGGCACAAACTTTCTTTCTTGCTGTGTGCCAGCAGAACCCAAAGTGAGCCCTCTTGTTTGCCCAGCACATAAACCAAACAAAGCTTTGGTGACGGCTAAGGAAAGGGCAGGGCTTGAGACACCAGGATGAGTCCAAAGGTTGGGTACCCAAACTCTGAAGGGTCATCACAGCCTGTGGGAATGCAGCCTCGGCTGTCCGAGTTTGAAGCCGCTGGCAGTTTTGCTCTGGCTGCTCAGAATTGGCCCTTCTGCACTTTAGCTATAAAGCCTCCCTGGAGGGAGCAGTTCAGATTTTCACCTTTCACAAGGAGTGGTCTGGCTGTTGCACCTAACAGGGGCACTTCATGAAGGGCATTTGGGCACTTCAGAGTCTTGCAGAAACCGTGGCAGTTTCTGTTCTATTATGCAATAGAAAATATACTTTCTGAATTAGTCAGTTAACAGGAAGTTGCCGAAAAGGAGGATGTGAGTCCGGGGTTCCTTACACCATTATGGACTTTATTGTTCACCACATCCCTCCTAGACAAGTATTTGATGCTGTTCTTAGTCTTAAAAAGAGAATTCATACAGCCTTGGAGAATACCTGTGCCAAGTTCCCTGGTAGAGAATCGAACAGTTAAGACAAGTTAGGCATCTGTGAAAAGTGCTATCTGTTACACCTTTTTCCAGCACCCCAAGTTAATGGAGCTTAACTACAGTTTCGTGATATATAAGAACTCGCAAATTGCCATTAGCATCGGGGTTGGGGGTGTTCTGCACACAAGAGAGAAACGATTTTAGAAGACAAGGGGGTTTCAACTGTTCAAAGTCAAGCCTGGTTTTTTCTAGATTTTAAGCGAGAGTGGCTACAACTCAAACCATGACGGGGTGGGGTGGGGTGGGGTGGGGTTTGTTGGGGAGTTAGTGAGATTTAGCCAATGGTTCATGAACCCTGCCTGCCTTCCTTCTGCAGGTGAATGAGTCGTAGCTCAAGGGCCATGGTGTTAGTGAAAGGCTGCTTTTTCCCTCTGTCCTTTCAATATATTAGTTGCCCAGTTAGCTGTGCATTAATCTTCCTCATGGCTCTGCAGTTGTTGATACCATAATGAGATATAAAGTCATTCCACTTTGTATGTGCTCTGCTGGATCAATTGTGACTGGGCTCCACTTGTAAATCTGGTATGGTGATTGCTTTGATTACTCAGTTTAGCTTCCTAAATAAATCCACGCACTATAACTGTATTACGCTGCTAATTATGTGGTTGGTTCTGTTTTATTTTGAACATGGTACTGAACATTAAATGCATCAAACCCAAGTGGCTAAAAAACATGATGGAGAGGAATATGCAACTGAAAATATTTCATATAGAACAACTTAAATTTCTGTCCCACCTTCCTGCTTATATAATTACTAAATATTTAATTTTAAAGTCCACACAGCATGACTCTTACTATGATAGTTTTTTCCTCATTCGTCTTGTGTGACTGATTTTTGTTTGATTTCTTCTTGCCCTGATAGTGTGCCGCTCTAACAAAAGTCCCTGGATCTGCCTGACTTGCTCAAGTGTCCACTGTGGAAGGTGAGTGTGGGACACAAGCTCCCGGAGGTGCTATTTTCACACTCTCCCCACTTCTTTGTGTCCTGGGACAACAACATCTGGAGAAGGACTTTGGCGTAGACCAGCTGCCCTTACTTTGTTGCGGCCACATCTGTTTGGACTAAACTCCTGCAGCTTGGCCCATGAGCACATCTGGGGAGCTTTGGACCAGATTCCAGCCATGGTTGTGCCCCTTGCGTCAGAGTTGTCTGCTATACAAGGATTAGGTGCAGTAATATTTAAGAGCCGGAGAGGCCCCAGCAGCTGCTTTGCATGGCTGCTGAAAAACCGATCCATTTGCAAGCTCCGAGGCAAAAATACTGGTTTTTCTCAGAATATTTGAAATTCCCTTTGTTTGGACCAGCAGCAGGAATATAAACCCGACAAAACGGAGAGAAGAACCCTTCCAATCTCTGCACCCTTTATTTACACATTTCCGGCGTTTTGAATTTGTTTTTCAAAACCTGCTGAGTTGTACTGAAAGAAATTGGGCAATATTAAACGGGAGCCAATGCAATTGCCCCTCAAGCTTGTTTACAAGTTAATGAAAGCAGGCACTTTTGTGGGGAAGGCTTCCAAAATCTCACTTTTGATTCTTTTTTGATCCTTTAAGGTATGTAAATGGCCACGCCAAGAAGCATTATGAAGATGCTCAGGTTTCTTTAATGAACCACAAGAAAGCAGAAAAGCAAGAAAAGGTTCAGCACTTGGTGTGCATGGATTGTAGTAGTTACAGCACCTACTGGTAAGTCAGCAGGCCCCCCCCCCCATTGATATCAAGTGGGGGGTGGCAATTGAGAGAGTGGCCCCATAGTAGGAGGCTGAAATGGCTCCCCGCTCCCTCCAGGCCTTTCCTTGCTGCTCCTGTTTGAAGCTCTTGGCACTTTGGATTAAGGAACATTCTGGCCCAATTCACTGAAATTCTGTATTTTTCATACGGGATTTTGTTTTGTTTAACCCTGGGCTCCAAATGCCCATCCAAGCAGGCTTTCCGAAGGTCAGCGTGACGGATGAAGCCTTTGAGGGATGATAAGGGGGTAGCAGCTCAGCTCAGTGTCTGATCCTGCATTCTAAAAGAAAGTTCATTTATAGTTTATAGCTGGCTAAAGCAGGAAAAGGTGGTTTACCAAACAAAAACCTAAAGAGAAGAGGACAGAAGTTCCATTTTCAGGAAACCATGCAAAGAGAGGAATTCCCTGTCTCTGGCAGAGCTGTGAAGAGGGGTTCCCCCCCCCCCCTTTTGTGCCTTTGTTTGTTACCTTAGTGTTCCAGCCTCCCAATGTGAACAGCTGAGCCTTGGTTTTGCAGCTGGGGGCCCTTTGATGCTTCCTTCGCTGCTGAGGCCGTTTCTTTCTCTTGGCCGGCACGAGGTAGAACCTTTTCTTTGCCTCTGTGAACTAAAGACTCCCAAGGCCGACTTCTTGCATACATTTCGTTTTTCTCTCCAAAGTGTTTGGTTCTCCAGCGGATGGCAGACTTTATTTTAGGCTTTTAATTAGGAATCAAAAGATGGAAGTCTAAAAAGTGTTGCTAAGAAAAAGCCTTCCGGTCCTCTTCATTGCCGCCTCTTAATTCTCAGTTCAGCAGCCTCAGGTTAGCCAGGGAAGCAGCGCTGGCTGCCCTTTGATTGTTCTATGGTTTCTCCACAGTTATCGCTGTGATGACTTCGTCGTAAACGATACCAAGCTGGGCCTGGTGCAGAAGGTCCGGGAGCACCTACAGAACTTGGAAAAGTAAGCAGCCTCTTTTTGCCTGAAGGTGGGCAGCTCCTCCTTGGGAATGGCGTTCCTGCGTCGCAAGTGGAGGGAGGTGGGTCCGGCCCTCCTCTAATCTCCATGGGAGAAGAGAAGTTATTCTAGATCAAAGGCTTTAGCCTGTTCATCAGATGAATGAAGATATCACATAACTGAAAATAAAATTGGGACTGAGGTTGTTCTCTAGGGAATACAGAAGTTTGTTTTGACTCTACAAGGCTGAATCTCTCTGGGTAAAGGAACATTCCAGGTGTAATAATCCATTTAAAACATTCCTTTATTGTAAAACGCATTTTACCCTTCTTGCCTTAAGTGGTATATATTGTAATTAGGTTTGTTTGCTGTCTTTGTAGTCTTAAAAGAAGCCTAAAATCATCCGTTCATTCTCTTCCACAGCTCAGGTTTTACAGTAGACCGGCATAGGAAAAGGAAACTTCTTGAAAGTGCCTCTGTAAACAGCAAGTTATTAAAAGTAAATGTAAGTGTGGTTTCATCGTTCTGTGTGCCCCCCCCCCCGCCCGCCCCCCGACTTTGAAGGAGTAGCTCTGGAGCAAATTTCATTGATCAGTGAAGTTCCTTTCAAAAAAAAAATAATCTTGCGATTTAACAATTAATTGGATGCTTTCAGTGCTGGCAGCACTCAATGCCCAATTTGAATGCCAAAGGTTCTGAATAATTCACTTTCAGCTGAGAAAATTATTAGTCTGGAACAGACCAGATAATGAGTTGCCCTTTAATTCAGCCTTGAAGTTCATGTCTGGCCTTGTCCCAAGTGAAAGCAGAGAGACCCCAGCTATGGCGGGCCCAGGCCTCCGTCATGCAAGCAGCCAGCTGGAGCCCATCGCTGGGGGTCTTTCCTCCCAGGAAAAGGGCTGGGGGTGTATCTGGGGGGAGTCTGACTTTTCTCCTGGCATCAGAGAATTCAACAAAGCTAGCAACACTGTATGTAGTGAAGGTAGTGATCGATTTTGTGTGACGTCAGGGTATTTAATGAACAATCTAAAGTTTGAATTCAGTTATCATTTTCTATGTTCTAAAATAATTCTCTGTCATTGACTAATGGTAATGAAAGACTTACCTGAATATTTTAGAAGTTGGCTGAGGCGTCTGTTTTGTGTCGTGGTATAATATCCCTGTTGAAGGAGGTTGAAGAAAATGGGTGGTTTATTCTATGTTTGCTCACGTTGATCTTTCTGGTTCGCAGGGGAGCCCCGCAAGCTTGTGTGCAACTGGCCTTCGGAACTTGGGGAACACGTGTTTCATGAATGCCATCCTTCAGTCCCTCAGGTATCTATCCCTCATTTGGGAAGGGGGCTTTTCCCCTGTGGGGCACTTGGTGATGAGCATTAAGAGCACCTCCTTGCTGTGGCCCCATCCCTTGTCCTTGGCCTCCTTGTGGCACGGCTGTTCCTGCCCTGCAGGCTCCTTCCCAGGTCGGTCTAAGCAGGACTGCCACCTGGACTTTTAGAGCATGGATGGGGAAGCTGGCTCTTGATGGCCGACAGCGGTACTTGTGGCACGTCTGGCTGATCTCTCCTTCTCCCCCCCACAGTAACATTCCACAGTTCTGCTGCTACTTCAAAGAGCTGCCAGCGGTGGAACTTCGGAACGGGAAGACTGCAGGCCGGCGGACGTACCACACGCGGAGCCAAGGGGACAACAGCGTGTGAGTGCTTGAGCCCGGGAGCGTCTGGAGGCGGAAGGAGCACGGGGCTTAAGGGCCTTTGTTATGGAATCGGTGGCATCCTGCGTGTCTGCCAAGAGATAGTCAGGTGTAGCAGTTAAAGCACCAGGCTGGAAACCGGGAGCCTGAGTTCTAATCCTGCCTTGGGCATGAAGCTATGTGTGTGGGCCGGTCACTGTCTCTCAGCCGTAGGAAGGAGGCAATGGCAACCCTTTCAGAAAAGCCTTGCCAAGAACACGGCAGGAATTGGTCTGAGAATCTGACATGACCGAATGCAAGAAAAAAAAGTGTAGGGTAAAAAAAAAAACCTCGGTGGTGAATTGTCCACAAATGTAGGGAGAGGGTTCCTTTAGAGCTTGTTTTCTTTCTAGGACTAAATATTGCTTTCCTTCGGCAGTTCCCTGGTGGAAGAATTCCGGAAGACCCTGTGTGCTTTGTGGCAAGGAAGTCAAACATCCTTCAGCCCTGAATCCTTGTTTTACGTCGTTTGGAAGATCATGCCCAACTTCAGGTCAGTCGGCCTGTTTCAAGGAGCAGCTTTGGAGGGCGGCTTGGCCTGCTGGTGGTGTCCGCTTGCCGTGTGCCGGAAGGCTTCCGTCTTGCCCAAGCGGAAGGAGCAGCACTGAGAGCAGCTTTCCTTGCTTCTGAGCCCGAGGGGGCCGAGAGCTCCGCTTTGGGCACGTTCGGAAAGCCCGCGTCCCAGGAGTCTGGAGCGAAACCCAGTAGGCGAAACTTCCTTGATTCTCTCCACATGAAGGCTGAACAAGGCAGCAGAGGTGCAGGGGCCTTTTGCACCCAGGCTGTCAGAGAGATGTTTAGGTCACTTTGCTTTCTGGTTTCTGTTGGACTTCTTGTTCCTTTCCAGCCAGGCTAAGACTTGGTGTGGAGAAAGAAGCTCTTTTGCTTCTTGGTTTCCTGAGAGGCCCTCTCTCTCCCCCCCCCCCCCCCCCCAAACATAGTGTGTGTCCCCGTCCTGCACATGTGCATTCAGGCACACATAGTGCCCTGACGTTTGAACGCCTGAGTTTGCACATTAGAAAGGTTCTTACATTGAAGAGCGAAGACCTTCCCAAGAAGGGCTTGGAGACCCCCAGGTGGTCTGATGGTTTAAGGAACGGCCTCCTTTCTCATTCAGGGGCTTGGCCTTGCCACCTTCCCTGTGCGCAGCATGCCTAGGAGCTGGTGGTCAGTCTATCGATGCCTGGATTTGTTTGTCTTAAGGGGGTACCAGCAGCAAGATGCCCACGAGTTCATGCGCTACCTCTTGGACCATCTCCACCTGGAACTGCAGGAAGGCTTCAACGGTGCTGCTCACCCGGTCCTTGTGCAAGAGAGCCCTGGCCTCACTGCCGGCAGCAGGTGCTGCGTGTAAGCCCGAATCCTTTGCTTGGACTTTGGGGCTGGGGTCATTTTCAGCGGGTGGCGGCAGTTGTCTTCCCCAGCAGAGGCACCTTGTGATGGAGGGCAACTTGTGTGGGCAGCCTTGCTGAGTAGAGAGAGGAGGAGGAGGAGGAGGGCCTCTGCCACCTCTCTCTCCCTGTGGGTTGCTTTTGAACAAACCGCAAGCAGAGAACAGTCAGACGTTCTGGTCAGAAGCCTTGGTGAGGAACCTGCTGTCCTGACCCTCCTCTCCCCGCCTTGTCTTCAGGAACGGCACTTCTACCGTTGTCACGACTATCTTCGGAGGCATCCTTCAGAATGAAGTCAACTGCTTGATATGCGGAACTGAGTCCAGAAAGTTTGATCCATTCCTAGGTAAAGGGTTTAAAAAACATGCCCGGCTTGAAAGCATTCAAGGAATGTTTCCCTTTGTCACCCTGGTCAGGCCAGAACCTTTTCTAGACTTTTCACGAGACCTTCGCTTTTTAGACCTCTCGCTAGATATTCCGAGTCAGTTCCGGAATAAACGTAACAAGAACCAAGAGAACGGACCAGTCTGCACGTTGCGGGGTAGGTTCCTCGAAAGCGGCTCTCCCTTCGGTCTCTGGGGCTGCTGTGTTCTTTTTTTCTCGCAGAGCGACGGGGCAGGAGGGACTCTTGCCCACTCTCTCTGTCCGTTGCTGTAGATTGTCTCCGTAGCTTCACCGACCTGGAAGAACTTGACGACTCGGAGCTCTACATGTGCCACAAATGTAAGAAGAAACAGAAGTCCACCAAGAAGTTCTGGATGCAGAAGCTTCCCAGAGTGAGTGCCACTTGATAAACGCGGTGGGGTGACTTTTGTGGACAAAGAAAAGCTGCAGACATTCTGGGTGATGTCTTCTGGTGGGGGTTGTGGAGGGACTCCGGCACGAAAGCCAATTTTGGAGCTTTTGTTGGTGTCCTATAAAACCTGTGAATGAACCTCTTGGCATCTGAAGGAGGTTTACTCCAGTACTTTTGTTGGTTTTTTGTGTGCTGCTTTGAGATTTAACAGGAAGGGTATAGAAATATATCAGATAAATAATGGCTGTTGTTGTGGAATTGTTTTACTTTTTCACAGAAATAATGTGTTTCTGTGCTCTTCTGCCCAAAGCTGCTGCAAAACTCTGCTTTAATTTTAGGGGTTTGACAAATGCAGCCCTGAAAGGCTTTTTGTGCCTTTGTGTGTTCCTCCAATGCCCAGGTGCTGTGCCTGCACCTGAAACGCTTTCACTGGACGGCCTACCTGAGGAACAAGGTGGACACCTTTGTCGAGTTCCCTCTGCGCAGCCTGGACATGAAGTGCTACTTGCTGGAGGTAGGGCACCCGGGGCTGGGAAGAGGAGGGAGCCCACAGGCCGAGGCTTCGGTGCACTCACTTTCTTTGGCTTCCTCCCCCCCACCCCCTCCCTGTGCAGCCGGAAAACAGCGGCCCAGACAGTTGCCTCTATGACCTCGCGGCGGTGGTTGTGCACCATGGGTCAGGGTGAGTACTTGGAAGGATCTGGGTTGGGGGCTGGACTTGGCATGCATTGGCACCTGATGGGGAAGCAGACAAGACGCATCAGCTCCTTGAGTGGCAGGGAGGACGGGAGTGGCCAAGGCTTCACAGGGCACCTGAGCACTGGTGTGGCTTCCATTGTGGCCTTTCCCCCCCCCCCCCCCACTTCTCAGAGTGGCCATCTTGGTTGGCAATAAACTGGCAGGGTTCAACCAGTGGGAGCCTTGGTTACTGGGGTACGGGGAGGGAAGGGCTTGGCGCAAGTGACCACCTTGGATGGCTAGCTTTGTGGTGAGGCCCAAGTGAGCGGCCTTTGTGTGGCCGCTGACCGATTGCTCCGGACACGGGCCAAGAGGCCTCCCTTCACGCTTTGGGTGCTGGCATTTTCAGGGTCGGTTCTGGGCATTACACGGCCTATGCGACTCACGAAGGGCGCTGGTTCCATTTCAACGACAGCACGGTGACGCTGACGGACGAGGAGACCGTGTTGAAAGCCAAGGCCTACATCCTCTTCTACGTTGACCGGCAGGCTAAGTCTGGATCCGAGAAACTTTAATGCCTCTCTCTGCCCTGTGCATATCAAGTCCAATGGACAAAACATTTCCAGTTCTCCATAGATACTTGATCCGAGACTCTTGATTTCATTGTGCACTTTTAAAACAAATTTTTTTTTTGTGGGTTCTAGTTTTATTACGTTGTCGGTAGTAGCATTTGACTTATTAAAAAATGGACACAAGCTAACTTTGTGGTTAGTTATACCGGAAAAAAAAGGCAAAACCTCAGCAGATACTGATGTGCTGCTTAAACTCAAATTTTATACATAGTTTCAAGAGCGACGTTTATGTTTGACTTTCCTGTCTCCATGTTCTGGTTTGCTTTCTAAAGGCACATTTCCACGAGGGAAACTTGAATCCTTTCGATGAGCACGACTTTGGGTGCTCTGTTAGGAAACGTGGCAACGGCCTCGGCGGGTCTCCCAGGATCAAGGACTCACGGACCCCCGGCCCAAACAGGATCTCTCCTTCTTTCTTTAAGGGACTGAACGGGGCTGCATTAAACAGGCCATGTAACTGCTGCTATTTTGGTTTCTCCAAAGGCTGTTTTTTTAGTCCGTAGATTGTACTTCAGTAGACGACTGCATTGTTTGTAATAGAAACTCTTTTTTAAAAAATCCTTTCTACAAATACGGAAAATTACTATTCTGCAGTTAAGGTACCAAAAATCAGAATTCGGGATCTGCTGTTCATTTTGCTAGCATGCTGTCTAGACTCACTCCGCGAACGTCACTCTCTCTGACCTCCTGGCTTGAGATTATTTGGAAGACGACGAGAAGGAGAAGAAACTGCCACCGAGGGCCACTGAAACTCTGAAGAAGAGCTTTGGAAGAGAAGACACGCGAGCTGACTTTCCAGGCTGCGCTTTCCTGAAGGCTCCTGCATGGAAGGCAGGCCGTGTTTCCAGCTGCAGAACCGCGGAAGAGCTGTAGGCACTCACTCCCTGGAAGACTTGCTTCCCCCTCCCCACGCAGGTAGAAACAAAATTAAGTGGTCCAGGAGAAAAAGAAGGGCAGATTCACAATGTCCAAGCTGGATTCCGTTTTGCGAGTCGGTTGTGACATCACATTCCCATGTTGTGTATCATTGCAATCAATAGGGCCCTTTTCCTGAGTTTTCCTTTGTTTGGCCGGAATGCAGTCGTCTTCCCACCAGGGGGCGCTCTCTTACTGCCAGTTGGGGAAGAAGCTCAGCTACTCTGCCTCCCATCCCCCCGTCCCCCCCCCCGGGGCTTCCTCCTCCCTATGCCCACAGATGCCAGCGCAAGCGGCTGCTCGAGGAGACGGCTGTAGGGGTGCCGGGGGTCTCCTTTAGCTTAGCCCAGCGCTTAATGGCAGAAGGGCTGGCCAAGGTGCCTGTCTTGGCAGTGTCCCCTCCCATTCCCCGGCTGCAATGCCACAAGGGAAGCCGCTCTTCCTTCGACCCCTGCCCGGCTTTGCCAATGGACAGACAAATCTGCAAGTTGTGGCAACACAACAGATTTCTCTTCCTGGCGGAGATCGGTTGATCGGCTGGATTTTGCTGATTTGAAGCTGCCCAACCCGAAACAGTATTGGAGTTTTGCCCCTCTTTGAAACCCCTCTTTTCGTGGGGTGGGGACTTTTTCTCGGCCATGCCAGCTGTGCTGTCCCTACAGGGGGCCTTGGCATGAACTGGCAGATGGCGTCGGAGATGCTGGCCTCACCCTCCCTGCCCACTGTGGCTGTTGTCACCCGAAGGGCTCCTGCCTCCCGCTTCCTCCCAGGGGCCCTCCTGTCGCCGCTTCTGCTGGAAGTTGGCCCTGCGAAGGTGCTCCACTCAAGGAAGGCCCCGCGGAGGAGCAGGGCGAGGCCGTCTTCGTGCGCCGTCTGCGCAGTGTGCGTTCTCTCTGGTTCCAATGTGTGTTGCGTTCTCGGGCTCATGTGCAGCCCGGGGGCATCTTTGTTGCCCATTTAACTTTCATGTATACATTTGAGTGGTTGTCTTCAACGCATTTGTTGGTGATCTTGACCATGGTTGAAACTCTCCTAAAATATATTCCTCTCCACGTTATCTCTGAAGTCTTGTCTTCTCTGGGCTGGGGGCGCTTGAGCCTTGCCTCGACCGGGGGTGGGTGGGTGGGTGGGTGGGAAGGCCTGCACTCACTCTCAAGCGCAGCAGCTGGGAAATGGGGGCATCGGGGTTTTGTTGGAGGCCGGTGCTGAGCCAGCTGTGATTTGAGTTACCTTTGCACAGCTGACAGTCTTGGCCCTTCGCTCTTTCAGAGCTTCCTTGCTGGATGTTTGGGGCACTTTAGGGTGAGGGTAGCTGAAAGCCAGGAAAGAAAATGCAAGCCCCACTCCCCAGGAGTGCTAAGAGCACTCGGCTGTGAGTAGCTCCACCGGGAATGGGTGAGGGGTGCTTCCTGCAGCATCACCAGCCGAGGGGCACCCAGCTGCTCCAAAGAGGACTTGCCAGAGACCTTTTCTGCACTCTCAGGGCAGGTCTGGCGACTGAGGGCCTCAAGGGTGGGGGAGTCTTCCTGCTCTGTCCCACATGTTGCGCTGCACCTGCTGGTGACAGCTGCTCAGGGTTGGAGCACTCTGAAGCCCAGTATCCTCAAAGTTGGGTTGCAGCGTGTGACTCCGGTTTCTTGTCCCCAGCAGAAGGATGCCAAACTCGACCCTGTTCCTGTAGATCAGGTATTCTCTGCCCTTGAAGGGGTTCTGGGCGAGGCCCATTGGCCAGAGCTGAAGCCGACGGGTTCTCCATAAGAGTTGCCAATCTGGGCCTATATTAACCGAGTGGCCCTTTGACGCCCCGGCTGGCTGAAATGAGGCCCTGCTGCTGGAGTCCCTCCACAGGGAGACGAAAGGGAAGCTGGTGCCTTGTCCTTTTTTGAAACTTCTCTCCCAGCTGGCAGCCAAAAATAACTTCCATTCCACACCATATTTGTGCAAGGGATCTAGAGCTTTTGGAAGCCGATTAAGCCCAGCGCCCTTTGTGGTGCGCCTGCTGCCTTTGCTCCGCAGACACCCGAGGGCAATGCGTTGTTTGACGGAGCTGAACTGGGAATGCCTCCTGCACCTCTTCTCCTTCCTGGACAAAAACAACAGGAAGAGCTTGGCCCAGACGTGCCGCAGGCTGCTGTGGGTCTTCCGGGACCCCTCTCTGTGGCCTCTGCTCCACTTCCACTCGCTGGCAGAACTGACCAAGGACAACTTTGTTCTGGGACCGGCCTTGCGCCACCTCTCCATCTGCTGGCATTCCAGCCAAGTCAAGGTGTGCAACGTGGAAGACTGGATGAAGAACGAGCTTCAGAGGAGCATCTGCAGCCTACACAAGCACCTTGTGAACGAGTTTTTACTCCAGGTTTCCAACAGGTAAGAAAAAAAATTGCATGCTGGGGAGGGTGGTGGTTTGTACCTACCTTATGCCCTGCTTGTGGGAATGGCTTTGGATATGCTTCCTTCCCCACCCCAATAAAAGAGAAAGCAATCTTTTTTACACGCACACCTTAATTACTTCTGCGCCCCAGGAAGGCCCCCAGTGGTCCCCCCTCCCCAGGTTAAAAGCATAAAATCAAGCAGTTGAGTTTTCAAAGCAGCTTGTTGTGTATGTCATAATCGTGCTGCCTTTTGTGCTGCTCCATGCTCCTGCATTCCAAGCGTGCTTTCAGCTGGAGACGTGTGACTTCCATCCCCTTCTCCTGTTCCCTCACTTTGGGAACTCACATTTAACTCTTTCACTGGTCTGAACAAAAGTCCAGCAAAACCCTCCCAGGGTCAATGCTGAAGCTCTCAATCTTCTTTTGTGACACTTATGTTCATCCTGGGCAGGAGCGGGAATGAAAACCACTTTTTGTCAAAAGAAGTTGGCATTTACCAACATTTCATTAATTTTATTTTTAAAAGCTGACTGCTGCTATTAAACCAAGAACAATATACTGTAAGTATTGGGGACAATAGACCATGAATCAAAAAATGAAATTGTGAACTAATCCTGATAGAGAGCTACCTTATGCAGTGAGTTAATATTAACACAACTACTTAGCTTGTTTTATGCTTTAGAGTCTTTAGATGTAATTAAAGATCTTCAGTAGCCTGAAGGAGGAGAAATTACTCCAGGAGGAGCCAAATAGGAAGCAGACCTAAGCAGGTCTCTATCTGCTTAGCTGAAAATTTGCTCCGAAGAAAATTTGCAACCATTATAGTTCTTGCTGACACTGAAAAACTTCTGAGGTGCTGAATGCAGAATAAATTCTTCTCCTCTGTTCAGGCTTCACCATCCCTTGCAAGTCAGCCATGGCCAAGCAATTCTTACAAGCCATCCTGTGAATCTCTGAATTTCTCTGAAGTCCGGGCGAAGGAAGAGGCTGCTGGGCTGGCTTTCATTTCAAGCAGCCAATTGTGCCCCCCTCCCCCACGTCTAACCTAAAAATGCTCCCACTTTCAGGTGCCCCAGCTTGCTGTCTCTGAAGCTTTCTGGATGCGGCCATGTCACAGATGATTCCATTGTGCTGCTTCTCAAAAGCTGCCCCAGCCTTCGGACTCTCCAGTTGGAAAACTGTGTCCTGATCACTGACCAGACCCTGGAAGCAGCTGCTCTCCATGCAGACTCCCTAAAAACTCTGCAGGTGGACTTTTGCAGAAACATAACAGCTGCTGGGGTGCAGCGAGTCCAGAAGATGCGCCCATCCCTGGCTCTCGGTGCAGAAAGAAGCGCAAACATGATTCCGGACAAACGGCCAGGCGGCTGGGCCTTGGAAAGAGGCTTAAAGAGAATACTGTGGCATTAGCCACGCGGGTTGGAGTCTGCTCTGCTCTTCCTGTTCGTGGGTGGAGATGCTGTGCATGTTGCAAGAGAGATGTAAAACAGGCGTACTGGAAGTTACTCAGATGTAGAGTATGTTGCAAAGTGGCTGTTTGCTAACAAAAATTTAGGCTGTCCTTTTAGTGGACCACTTGATGGACCCCGTTCCATTTCTCAAACTAGCAGGGATTATTTTGTGACATGCAGCTTTTAAATTAAAGGACAATATTTGTACAAACCATCCTTTCTCAGATATTTTTTTAGTTAAACATACTAGATTTTTAACACACCTTAAATCCAAGAATTGTCTATCTCAACTCATACCAACAACGTGCCTCTCTTAGTTTTTCCATGTGTGTATAGCTGTCTAAATTATTTATTGTACATAAAACAACCTCCATCCCCTCAGTTTCATTTTGGCAATTGTGAGCAAATCCAAAAGAGCAAAATCAGAAATGTAGAAATTAAAAACAAGCAATAAAAGCACACAAAAAGGATAATCATCAGAGACCCTTAAAGAAAAGAACTATTTGTTTCTTGAATCTGCTTTATTTGAATAAGGAACCCTGCACAGGCATTTCAAATTAAAACAAAAATAAATATATGAATATTCATGTAAAACTGTCCCTCCTAATGAACAATTATACACAATGTACAGCTCTTCAGATTCACTGGGAAAGGGAAACAAGGCTCCATTCCCAACAAAGTGCACCAGAAAGGCTCCATGCAAACTTATCAAAAGTGAACAAAAAGAAGGGGAAAAGGGAAAACTTTACTGATCTCACTTTTTTGCATTTTCTGCTTACAGTCACAAAAAATAAACACATCTAAATTTTGTTACATTTAGAGTAACTAAAAAGGTGGCCACTGTTTATATTCCTAAAACATCTATCTTTACCGTAAAACCATGTCAGCACTGAAATCGGTGTGGGCATTCTTTGAGAGAGAGAGAGAGAGAGAGAAAGAAAGGAGTTTTGTCCACAGTTAATAGTCTGTGTCGGAGCCCTCGGCATTGTCCACGTTTCGGGACAGCATATAATTGTCCATATCGATCGACCTGCAATTGTTGATTGCATAGCGCAGCCGCTCCGCCATGACGAGCTGACTGGAGTAGGGTGGGAGACGCAGTTGAAAGAAGCAAGTCTGTGAGGTAGGCAAGCTGTCGTAAGGCTGGAGGGGAGAAGAGCGGCGAGGGGGGAGGCAGGTTAGGCCAGGCGGGGGGGGGGGCTCCCCGTTTAACAAGCTGGCTTAGCTTTCACTCTGAAATCCCATCTCCCCTTTTGGGGGGGAGGGGGGAGCATTCGTTGCCCCAGGCCCTTGCACTTCTGCCACGGCCCCTTTGCTGAGCTTCACCCTCCCCCTCCCCACCCCCAGTCCTGCCTGCTCAGCTTGTGGAGCTAACCCTCCCTCCGCCCCAGCTGGGGTGGCCTTGGCTGCAGAGAGCCTGGGGTCTGCTCAGCTGCCCAGGAGTAGTGGGCCAAAGGCCGCCCAGGGGCAAGGGGCCCTCTGGCACGTGTCTCTGGTCAGGCAGTGGAGCCACCGGGGGGGGGGGAGAAGCACCATCTTACCCTATCGACCTTCATGATTTGGAACCGCTGAGAAATATCCGCCGTGTTCGCTGGCAGGCGAGATCTTCCGGACACAAACCTCATGAACAGGACCCGCTCCTCGTTGGAGAACTCTTCCAGCGTGTGCCAGAACCACTGGGCCAGCTGGTGCTGCTCATCCACCTCGCGGTAGCGCACCACCTTCTTCAGAACATCCACTGAGATCTCGGGCATGCCACAGACCATCTGCTCCAGCTGCTTGGCCGTCAGCAGCGACAGCAAAGGCACCGGCACGATCCAGGACATCCCTTCCCGCACGGCGGCCACCTGCCAGGCGAGCGGAAGACAGGCTGGCACCCAAGCAGGCAGGAGGGAGGAAGCCACCTCTGAGGGCAAATGGGGGGTGGATTGTGCTCCTCCTGCCCATGGGCCAAAGTGACCCTCCAGGGTTGCCCCAAAGCAAAGCAGAGACACTTCAGAGCTCCACAGGATTGACCGATGGTCCCGGACTCTTACCTGGCGATCCATTTCATGCAGCCGGTACTCGATGGCTCTTTCCACGTATTCCTTCCGGTTTGAGAAGGTGAGTGGGATGCTGTTCCCACCGGGGATGATGGGCACCATTTTGCCATCGGCACTCTGGCCAATAAAGGAATCTAGAGGAATCATCTTGACAGGAAAGAAATCAAGTGGTTTCCTTGGTCGTACTTCACAAAGTGGCTGCTGTACTTCTTTGTCACTGAGCTGTTCAACCCCCCCCCCCCAAGCACCTAGGAAAATCCCCTCCTGGTGACCCCCCTCTTTTACACACACCCCTCCCCCCAAGGAGTTCAGCCGGCAGGAAGAGGTCCAGGCCCTTGTTTTTCTGTGGCAAAAGTGATGGCCGTGGGGCGCCTGCCAAGAGGGGCTCCCCTCCCTCACCTCGTGGAAGTTCTCCTCGGTGATGCCGCTGTCTTCAATGTGAAGAATGCTGTTCAGGGTCTGCACGTAGAGCAGGTCCACCTCCTCCAGGTCCTCCAGGGCGAGTGGGATGCAGCAGAGCTGCTTCCAGACCAGGGGGGCCAGGTGGAGGTCCAGGGGCTTCTTGGTGCGGATGGCCACGCCCATCAGGATGCCCAGGAACTTGAACTGCACCAGGTGCTCATCCAGGCAGGCCGAGGGGTTCAGGAGAAGCCTGGCAAGACGAGGCAAGGCCGCCGTTGGCCCGCAAGCAACCCCAGATCACTACCTGAGTCAGGATCTCCAACTCCCCACTCCCCAGGGAGAGCCAGAGGATCACCAAGTCCTACAGCCAGGCAGAAGCTTCCAGTGCACAGAGCCAGAGGGCAACGCCCCCCCCCCCCACCACAAGGGGCCAGGAGGCGGACTTGGCTGCCTCAGTGTAGTTTCCAACGGCTTGGCCCCGTTTCCCCTCTGGGCAGCCGGCAGGTGGGCAGGGGCAGCGGTTGGGGTCCCCAGGGGCTGGTGGCAAATAGCTCTGGGCCAACCTGTCTGCTCCCGGCCCACCTTCCAGAGAAACACAAACCACAAAATAGGCTCATTGAGAATCTCCCTCCTGCCTGGAAATGGGCAGAAGCCCTTGGTGATTTTCAGAAGGGAACCGGCTGACTTACCGATCCCGGTTGTAGCCAACTTCGGCTGTTGCGTTTGGAGAAGGAATCAGCAGGTCTACAATTCCAGTTTCAAGTTCCTTATGAATTAAGGGGGAAAAGGGTTTTCTGAGTTATTAAAAGGCTCCAGAAAGCTAGTCCAGCAACAAACAGCGAGAGGACAGCTGTGTCTGCTCCCCTCTGAGAGCGGCGCACTCGACCTCTTCCGCCTCCCAATGACCAACCTGAGTTTAGGAACCTGGCACAGGACTCTAAGAGCTACTAAAACCTTAGCAAATGTTTTGTCTCCTTTTTCCCAAGATGGCATTGCCACCTGCCGGCTGCCCAGATGCTGGACTGCTCTGGATGAACGCCCGTTAGTCTGGGGGAAGCACGGCAGCCGCCCTGGGAGCGCTTCAGAGCTGGCTCAAGTACCGGCCCCTGGCACTGCTCCAAATACTCTGCTCTAGGCCCAGATACTTAGCATGATAGATCAGCATTTTAATCAGGGAGAGAAAGCAAATGTGTGGTCTATCCCCTCCATTTTGGGGGAGGATGAGGATGAGGAGGGAAGTGCCTGATGTCCAGCTGGGCCCTTTTCAAGGACCAGGAGCCGCCTGAAAGGAAAGCGATGCCCGCTGGCATCCTGGAATCCTGCCACACCTGGCACATTTCCGTGATGGTGTCGTCGAAGACGCCCCCGGCATCATCAGCGCCTTCCCCCACCAGCTTCACCTTCCAGGCGCGAGAGGGCAGCCGAAGATCGGAGGCGTTCAGCTTCACCACCTGCCTGGCGATCTGAACCAGGATGGGCTTGCACTTCCGGCCCCTTGGGAAGAGGAGGAGGAGAAGTCAGCTGCCGAGAGCAGCGCAGGGCCGCCACACCCACAGCAGGGGCGAGTCCCTCCCCTTCTGGGCCTCCCTCCCACGCTGACCTGGTGGAGATCCTCTTGACCGTGATCTGGGGGCCGTAGTTCTTCCCCTGCACCATCGTCTTCCCGATGGAGCGCACCATGGGCAGGGTGTAGACTCGGGGCGCCAGCAGCGGCCTCAGCTGCCCTTGGACGATGCCCCAAGTGCCGGCGTTGTAGTGGGAGGTGCTGCTCTGTAACGAGGAGGAGGAGACTGGATGCTTCACCCAAGATGGACCCGCTCGGAGGGCAAAAGGGGGGGAGGGGGCTCTGAAGGGGGACTCAGAGGCTGGGGGCAGAAGAAGGGAGGGGCACTCGGCCACTTCTTCCGAACGTAAAGGAAAGCAACCCTTTCTCTCCCCCCCCCCCCAGCCAAGTGGTCCGTGGCCTGGACAGGCTGACCTTCCTCATTCCCCTCCCAGGCACTCACAAAGCCCCCTTTCCCCATCTGGGTCTGGCCTGCACCTTCCAGATGGCCAAAGTCCGGTGCCCAGCCTCCCTTCGGCATCCACGTTAGCTGGGCCGGCACATCTGGAGGGAGGGCAGTGACGATGCTTAGGGTGACCTGAGGTCCCAAGGCTGGCACCTGAGGCTGCTTCCGCCCTCTTGCCTTGCGGAGGGGCCAGCTGCTCATCAGGGAGGCTGTCAAATCTGAGCAGCTTTCCCTGGAGGAGGTGTGTGTGCATGGGTGAGGTGGGGGGAGAGGCAGCAGAGGCCTCACCTGGTTGTTGGGACTGAGGTTCAGCAACCTCCAGGAGGAGTACATGAGGTCGGAGAAGTGGTAGAGCAGCCGCAGCCTGGCCCGGACAGTGTGGATGCTCACTTCCTTCAGGGCCCCATACTGAGGCGGAATGGCGTCTGGCAAGCCCAGCTGCAACGGCACCGACACCCCTGCAGGGAGGAAGAACGGATCAGCCGGCCCCTGCTCTGGTCCTCTTACAACAACCGATAAGGTCCACGATCCTCCGGCCACAGCCCCCCTCCCCACCAGAAAAGTCTCTGCTCTTGGGGGAGGGACGGAAAACCGCTGAAAAGCAGGTGTGAACTTATGTTTGGTTCATTCACTGGTTGCTGTCGTGGGCCCCCTCCCCTCTCGAGGGCAACAGTACTGAAGCTCACCCAACGGGGGTCCTGGAAGAGAGATGGCTGCCTCCCAGAGACTGGTGGGCAAGAACACAGCCCCCATCCCCCGGCCCTTGTACCTGGCGCTCGAGGGGGGACAGGTGGGGCAGTCCAGGCAGCGCTGTGACATCGCCCGGCTGAGATCTGCCGGATGTTCTTCCCTTGCAGAAAGGTGACCAGGCTAGGTTCCCTGATGTGGTTGGTGTGGCCCAACCCAAGCTAGATTCAGAAAAGGAAACGGTCAGCCAGAATGGCCTCACCGCTCTGACCGGACTCTGGCATAACCCATTTCCGACACATTTCCCTGCCCCCCTTAGCTTGTCCTGCGCACACCTGGCCTTCCGAGTTGCTGCCCCAGGCATAGACGTCTCCAGTGGAAGAGAGGGCCAGCGTGTGCTCTGCGCCGACAGCAATGTCCTCCACGAAGACCCCCGAGAGGGCCGGGACTTGCTGGGGCCGATTGTGGTTCCGGGCTCGTCCTTCTGGCAGGCCGATTAGCCGGTCTGGAACAAAGGAGAGCCTGGATGGTGGCACAGGAAGCCCCGGCGGGCACCAAGGGCCGGCTCTGGCCTGCTTCTCGCAAGAGCTCCTCCAGCCCCCAAAGGTGGAGCACTGGGGGCGCTTTGGTTGGACTCACCTTGCCCAAAAGCGTAGACATGTCCGTCCTTCGTCAAAGCCACTGAAAACTGGGTGCCACAGGCAACTTTTCTGATTCCTATTCCACAGAGAATGTCTACTTTCTGTGTGACAGACAGAGAGAGAAAAAGGGAAACATTAAAAAAAAACAGAACAAGAACAGGTAGCATCAGAGATATCACATGCAAAACCATTAAAATAGCATTGATTTATTTTCACTTTTTATTTCTATTCAGGAGGCCACACTGCTGGGGACGCAGAGCCATTTGCACATGGATAATAGAAAACATCGGCAGAGACTCCGTGTTATTTCCCTAATGAACAATTCAGGGATGCTGAAATATAACACACACACACACATACACCCGTGAAAGCTAGCAGGGAGAGAGATTGGGAGGCTTTTAACCCCAGCCTGGGATTTCACTGCTGAGCAAAGCCACAAGGGGACCAAGTGGGGCGGTAGGTCTGCTGCGGGGACTTGCCTGCGGAGAGGACTTTGCTGTTGAATTTCCCAGGCCCAGCTTCCCGTAGTCTCCGTCGCCAAAAGCCCAAACCATGGAGCCATCAGTAGATACGACGATGGTGTGATTGAGTCCACAGGCCACCTAAGGTTGAGAGAGAGTTAACCTTCCTTCTGCTCAAGAGCCTCAAATCCCAGAGCCACATGGCCGCAGGAGGACTCGCTCGCTAGCTGGGCGGCAAAAACTCTTCCGGCAGACAGTAAAAGAAGGCAAGTCCAGCGAGTTTCCCATTACATTTCCAAAGAAGAAGAGACTAGTCTGAAAGCCAAACCTCTCCAATCTGGTAGCCCTCGAGCGCCGTCACCCTCTCGGGAAGCTTCTTATTGGAGGTGTTCCCTAGTCCCAGCCGTCCGTAGTCGCCGTTCCCAAATGTAAAGAGTTTGCCATCCGCAGTCACCACGGCCGAGTGCTTGAAGCCACAGGACATCTGGAAAAAACAGCACCCAGTGACCGGGGGCTGGGGGGGAGCTTCTTGGAGACTTTTAAGCCCCGGCCCGAATTCAGAGCCAACATCCCCCAATTCTTGCAAAAGCCATCGAGTCGATCTTCCGCTGTACCTGGACCACTTCTTCTCCTTGCAAAGCTTCTATCTGCCTCGGCCGGCGTTGCCGGTCGCTGTTTCCGTGTCCCAGTTTGCCATAATCTCCGTCTCCCCAGCTGAAAACTTCCCCGCTCTCTGTCAAAGCCATGGAGTGTCCGTCCGAGCCACAAGAAGTCACCAGCTGGGTGACAACAAAACCTTCACGCAAAGGGAAGAACAAAGACAATGTTAACCCTTCTTTCCATCCACTGCTCCCCCCCTCAAGGCCCAAACACCCCCGAGGCTGTTTGGCGCCCCTTCTGGGTTCTTCTCCAGCTGGACCTGACCACCCTCTGCCTTCTGGCCAGGGCTGTGGCCAATGCAAAGCTTAGCCAGGCCCTGCTCTCCCGGGAGCCTAGGACGGACTCTGAAAACTTATTTCCAGACCGTTCCTGAATGTGGCGTTGGAATCTATCTTGGGGCTGTCCCTCCAGCCAGAGCCCAGTTTTGGGAATGGAGCCTTCAAGAATAAATATAACCAGGTCACCTGGTCAGATATCCGACCAGTGCCGAAATACACCACGTACCCTGCAAAGCTGAAATGACGGTGAGCACATGAAGATCATCGGAATTTCCTTGTCCCAGCCGACCGTAGCTCCCTTCTCCACATGCCAAAACCGTACCGTTCGCTTGAATCACAAAGGTGCAGTTCTGGCCACAGATGACCTGGGTAATTAAAAGGAAAAAAAACCTTGTTTCTTAAGGCAGCAAAAGTCCATCTGAATAAAGGCAAAGCCAGGCAGACTCTGCACAGGCTCCCCTCGAGAGCCTCAGTGGGCCCTGCTCTGCTCTGTAGGAGAACCTCAGGGTGAGGCCATCGGGGTCCGAGGCATCCAAAGACTCCTGGCGGCTACCTGTTGTGCTTGTGAGAAGGAGGGGGCCGAGACGGGCACCAGGACGTTCCTTCCAGCCTCTGCCAGCTGCCCATGCCTTCCGGCTCCCCAGAGGCACACGTCGCATTTCCCCCCGAGGTGCCAGTCCTGAGGGACAAGAGAGGTTTTTAGAAGCGGTGCCGGACTCTTTTGGGCTCTTCCAACCCATCACCACGGCACTGACCTCCGGCCGTGATGTTGCCCAGGACATGATCTGCTCATCCAGGCCATTGATCCATTTTCCGTTGTCCTGCAAAATACACAGTTCCTTCCTTACAGCCAAGCCGGGAGCTGTGAGTCTCTCGCGCATCTCAATCCATTCTCTGCCTGCTTTCTTGAAAGGATGCCCTGATTTTGTCCAGGGCAACATATGCAGTTATGACACCCCGACCTGAAGTTTCAGGCGAGGCAAGAAGCGGTACCTGCAAAATCTGGAGCCCCCCCTCCCCTTTTCCTAGAGCTGCAAGAGGCAGCGCTCAAAAGTTCTGTCTCTTCTCCAGAACCAAACAGAAGCCGCAGAACCCACGTCTCCCATCGGCTCCACTGGGCCCTTTCAAAAGCACCTGCAGAGATCATCAGGCTGCCCTGCCAGGCGCAATGCACCTTACCATCAGGAGAGCCAGTTCTTCTTCTGGCACCGGTTCCAGGTCTGGGACGGTGAAGGACTCTGGGAAGGTGTCTCCCTTGGCCAGCGCTTCTGCTGCCTTGACGGTAGTGGAGAAGCACTCCAGCCAGGCCCACTCGGTGGGATTCCAGGCCGAGGGGTCTGGGAGGCAGGCCTGGTGATGCGGAGGGACGGGTGGGCTGCACAAGAGCCGATCCAGATGCAGCCCCACGGCAAGGGAAGCCAAGCACTGCATGTAGGGGCTGTGAACAAGCTGGTCTCCACACACCACGTAGGGCTAAGAGTGAGAGGAAGAGGAAGGGTCACCCCCAACGTTGTCCCTCCTGACCTTCCACTTCATTCACTATAAGAGGTCTTGAGGTCCACGAGAATGAGCTTCCTTTGGCAAAACAGAGCTAGGATTACTCTGAATCAGTCTCCAAAGCTTTTCCAAAAGGAAATGGTGGCAGCAAAGAGCCGTGTAAAATGTTGCCAAAAACGGGCATCTAAGCAATATAATCTCTCACAACACTCTGACCTACTCAATGGAAGCCCAGAACTTGGCCGAGACCAAGTTCAACTTTTCTGAAATGGTCTCTGCGCAGTTCACGCACCAGCTCCTCAGTTCCAGGTCTGCCCACCTTTTCGTAGGTGTACTGTTCTTGCAGCATGATGGGCAGCCGTTCCAAGAAAGCCCTCATGCACGGAGCCGTGTTTAAGCCAAAAATGCCCTGCTGTTTCAAAGCGCTCCTACAGGTTGCTAAGACGTGGTTGGAAGAGACCCATTCCGAAGTGCAATTCACCACCAGGACGTCCTATCACGAGGGAGGAATACTGTCACTCCTTTCGAAATAACACGGCAACCACAGTCCACAATCCATGGTGTGGCATAAAGGCAGGTGAAACACCTCCCCCCCAACCAGAGGGAGATCCCTCCAGCTAGACCAGGGCCCCATCGAGCAGGAGGGCAGTGAGGACTTTACTCAGAGAGAAAGGAGCGATACCTTTGATCTACTGGAACAAGCAGCAACTCCAACCTCAGGGATCCAAACCACGGTCTGAATCGCCCCTGAACCGATCGCCACGCTCTGCAGGACAGAGCCATCCTAAACAGGAAGAAGCAGGAAAACAATTGCATAAGCAATTGCAGATATTGGTGTATGTATGGCAAAAAAGATACCAACAACAATAGTATTTGATTTGGGCTCTGCCCAACTCCAGAACAAAGTTTATACACACCTGTCAATCAATGCATTTGCTAAACTTCAGCCTGACAACTTGTCTCATTTTTAACCCCTAAGGGGGAACCCAAACCTGGCTTTGGCTTTGGGGGGCCCTGCTTACCCGCAGAGACCAGATATTGATAAGTCCCCCGAGTCCCCCAGAGACCAAGGTGAGTCCGTCAGAACCGAAAGTCAAAGTCCGCACAGGTGTGATGTGTCCTTTTAGCTGGTAAACACACTTGGTTTCTGCTACTTTTCTGTAGGCATCCTGGAAAGGAAGGCAAGAAGAATTCCAGACCTTTTCATGCTGAAGAACTGAAATGCAAATGCCCATTTACATAGCCCAAATACTTTAATGGATGATCATTCGTCCAGCTAATGTGCCTCATCAGCCAGCTGTCTTCGGTTTCCCTCATCCCTCCCCAGCACGGGATGCTACGTGTGACGCGTGATAACGGGGGGAAGCTACGGGAGATCTGTGCGCAGCTGCCTTGAGTGCCTCGGGGCTGATCTCTGCCAGACCGGACCAGAGGTTGCCTTCTACCCTGCACCCTCCTGAGAGAGAGCACTGGCCTGTGGTCCTCACCTTCCCGCGGGGGTCTTCGTCCCACCACTCTTCAGAGCAGCTCAGGCTGGACTGCAGGAAGACCAGCTCGTCTTGGGGAACTGTCCAAACACAAACCAAGCCATTCTGGCACCCGCTAAACAGAAGCGAAGAGGAGAAGAAGCTGCATTGAAGATGGGCCACTCCGCACCCGGCCCAGTCACACAGAAGCCCCCGAGGGCTGCAAACGCCCAGCAAGTGAGCGAGCAGTGGCTTTTGGTCTTAGGAACTCGAAGCCCCTCTCAGCATTCCCCACCTAGGGGGCAGCTGATGGAAACCAGGAGATCGGAAGGGAGAGAGAGAGAGAGCGGAAAGGCAAAAAACTGTGACCCAGGAGCCTTGGAGTCCAAAAAGGTGAGATAATTTTTTTTTATAGATAGCAAAATATCTGAAAATGTCCTGAAAATCACAGGACCAGGAGACATGGCAACCATTCTCCATGCAAACTGGTTGCCAAGTGCCTGAATTGTGATCATGTGATGGCAGGGGTAGCACGGTGGTTGAGGGCTGCCTGTACAGAGTTAGTCCACTTTTCAGTATAGCCAAACGCCATTTGAAAATTTCAGAAACCCGTCAAGCCTGCCCCCCAAGATCTTCTGTCTGCACCCCACAGACGCCAAGAGGGAGGGGCGTCGAGGCCTCCAACTCACGTGGCCAGCAGCAGCTGCGGCTTGGGGCCTTTCCCCAGGAGGCTGCACCAGGCAAGGGTGTTGACCACGGCCTGGTGGGAAAGGGTGCACAGGTGCCTCCAGCAGCTCCCCGAGGAGCCCCAGAGCTTGACCGACTCTTCCTTCGCGCAGGTCATGAGGATCTTCCCAGTGGGGTCCCATTTCATGCTGACCAGGGTGTCCTGGAGAAGGGAAGGAGCACAGAGAACGCCCATTTGGCCACCTTGAGAGCAGAGAGAATCTCCCCAAGTTCCCTTTAAGCACAAGACACAAACTGCCCTCCTGAGCTGGGACACTGACACACACACACACACACACACACACACGTAATTGTTAAGGCCATCCCCGCCCTTTCTGGAACCCAGGCCACTCAGCCAGGCCAAGGCAAGCAGGCTCCACTGTACCTTGTGTGCGTCCACCAAAACGATCCCGCCGCTCTCCCGTGCTTCTCTCGTGCCTATCAACAGCTTCCCATCCACGTAGCCGACAGCGAAAGGGCTCTCCTCACTGAACCAGGCCAGACAAGTCACCGACACTGAAGACCAGCAGAGAAAGATGGCTGAGTCACCCAGTGCAGAAAGCGAATATGCAGAACCACCAGGGAAACGACACCAGCTCCATCACCCCCTCTCTCCCCCCCCCGGCCACTCCACAGCCTGAAGACTTGCAGCCCCCGCAGGGGACCTGGCAGGGGCCTACCGTCCTTCCTGTAGCAATGTTCCAGTTCAATCCTGTGCATGGTGGAAACGTCCAGAACCTCAATCAGTCCCAGAGAACCGTCCATGCGCCCCACCAGCAGGAACTCCGGTGCATCTCCTGTCCAGGCTGCGGAGGGACCTTCTTCGGGCCAGGCGAGGGCAGAGACCCAGTGGGGCTGGATGTCCAGGAGCCCCTTTCCTCCTGGGAACAAGACGGATGGGTGCTTGACGGACGGCCACTCCTCACCCCCAAAGAGCAAGGGCTCCACATCATTTGCCAGCCAGACTCTGCTAGCCGCTCAGGGAATCCCGTCCCAACCAGACAGGCCAGCCCATCGACAACAACCAGCAGAAAAGAAGGAGGCAGACTGGACTGCTGGTGCTTGACAAATGGATCCTTCCACGAAAAAGGAAGGGCCAGGTCGCAGGTGATGGGACGGAAGAGGGAATTTCTATCTTCTACCTCACTTGCCCCTGTTTCCCTGCCAGCGGCCCCAGAAAAACCAACTGCTGTCCAAGGGAGCCTCCAGCAGGAACCTCCCCATACTGGCTCTCCAATAAACAGGGGTTTCATTTGGGTGTCCCCTCGTTCTGGCTACAAAATAAAACTAAGGAGCATTGGAGGAACGGATTATTTCATTTTTAAAAACAACTTAATTCTGCCCTTAGCGCTTTCTGGCTACAACTGCTGATGTCCAGCCCGATGCGATTCGTACCGTTGACCTGCCATATGTTCACCATCTTCTCCAGGGCTCCCGCCAGGTACTTGCCACTTACACTCCAGCAGGCCAGAGAGAAACCGGGGTCGCTGGGAGAGCTCAAATTTTCTTCTGCATCTCCTTCGCTGCAAGACAACACAGAAGCCGCCTCCGGTCTTTCACTCATCTCTGTAGCCCAAGCCATAAAAAGCCTCCCAGCCTCCCTGCAGCCCTTCTAGCCCCGTGGAGGCCAAGCCGTTCGTGCAGCCTGTCCTTCTGCCTCGCTGACAAACTGAGAGGAACCCGAAACTCAGAAGAGCTTCTGCCTGCCTCCCCTGCCCCAAAAGGGCCTCCTTCCCGCTAGGGCTCCAGCCAGGGATCCGAGAGAGCCGCTGCTCTGCTCCCTTGGGCGCTTCATTCTCCCAGAAAGTCCCAAACTCCCACCAAGTCGCTTACAGTTTGCTGAAGACGCAGGTCTGCTGTAGCGAGTACTGCTTCTTGGTGACGCTCCACACACGGATGGTCCCGTCGCTGCCACTGGTGGCCAGAAGGCCCTTCCTGCTGCACCAAATGCAAGTCATGACCTGTTTCAAGGAAAGGCCGGGAAGCAATTCAGCCGGGCCGTCTGCTGAATTACCCCGACTTCCTGTCCAGCTGCCGCTGGAGCCCAGATTACATTCCGGCCAGGAGACCCGGTTTAAAAATCAGTCGAAGGAAATCTGAGTGGGAGATTTCGGAGATATTTCAGTCCTCCCCCAATTCCTGTTGGGCTCCACCATATCCAGGTTTGTGCACTAGAACCAAATTCAGGGCTTGATAATCATCATCCTGTCCGGGAATTATGGGGATGGCTAAGGCCCCCTCCCCCCCCTCCCCCCTTCCTACAGAAGGCTGCCTGGGTGGTAGCTGAGATGGGTCTCTGGAGAGGCTGGGGGGCGGGTGGGGGGCAGGGGTTATTTTTTTACCCTGTTCTGATGAGCCTCCAGCTTGATGGAGGAGCACTTGCGCAGGTCCCCTCCCACGTCTGCCAGCGTTTGCGGGCTGCCCTGGTTGTCACGGTCATGAGCGGCAAGAGTCCGCACCAGCTGCTGAGCCGCCCACTGTCTGTGCTGCGAGGACAGCCGGGAGGAGAGGCAGCAGGCAGCCAGGGCGTTGGCCAGCTCCAGGGGCCCTAGGGTGAAAGGACCGGAGCCAGGCTGGTCACTGCGAGGACCCCCAGCCCTGCTTAGGCGAAATGGGTGCCACCACGCCAGGAGAGGGAGCGGGACAAGGTGGCTGGGCAGCCTCACCCACCCAAAATAGCTACCTTTCTTCTCCATTTCTGCTTTGTCGTAGCTGGGCCTGAGTTTGGCCCCCTTGTCGGCCAGCAAGGCCACCAGGGCCTGGGTCACAACGAAGTTGGGGGAGGTGATCAGTTTGTTCTCCTCGGCTATTCCTCGCAGGAAACTTGGCAAGAATTTCCGTTGCACAGGATCGTCCACTGTTGTTAAATTGACCCCAGTAGCTGCTGAAATCAAGTTCTAAAACAAGGAAGGACAGCAACAACCAATATGGACTTTTTCAAACACAGATGCTAATTCTCACTAGATTTGAGTTTTTCAACAAGATGTTTCCTGTTAAAGCAGATCCAGCGTTACATTTAAGGCAAAATACGGCTTACGGGTCTGCTCTTATTCCGAATAATAGAAATCTATAAGACTAAACCAGGAAAAAGTAACACGCAAGGAAATAAGAGTCGCTTCAAAGAGTCTGAAATTTCTTCAGGTAGCTCATAATTGTTGTAATTTCCACCATCAGATAGAACAGATTTCAGAGATTAAAGACATAATGGAACCCAATGATTCAAATAAATTTACCCAGATGGAAATCATCCTAAACGAAACAAACTACATTAAGCAATATGTAATTGTTTGAAACTATTTGTTTTTCGGGTTCTGTTCAAGTGGATTGTTACCCAATGGCTCAATCTGTAACTGCCGGCCGTCTCCTAAGCATTGCCAGCACCAACACCCCACACCGCCTGCGCCAAAGCGCTCCTGCTGCTCCCTTCCTTCCCTGCCGGTCTGGCCCAGCCGAAAGACCACCCCACCCCTGGGTGCTTTAGCCCCTAAAGCCAAGTTCCTCCTGGGAGAAGACCAAGGCCGCCTCACCTGAGTGCACAGCTGGACCAGGAGCTTCGCAGCCCCAGGGGTGTTGGAGGCCAGGCAGCCGACGGCCGTGCTCAGGTAGGCCAGGCAGGAGATGGGCTTGGTCATCTGGCTCTGGACGCCCCTTGGCCTCTCAGAAGGGCCCAGCCCAGAGCAGGTGCCCGTGGAGAGGCCGGCCCTCCCTGCTGCGGCCAGGCACATCAGGCGGACCAAGGTGCGGATGTCCGTCAAGCCCAGGGACTCCAGCCCTGCCGCCAGGCTGCAGCTGGACCCGCTGCGAAGGGAAGAAAAGGAAGGGTGGGAAAGGCCAGACAAAGCCCCTCTCGCTCAGCCCTTCCTTCCCCCGGGCCCTCCTGGGCCCCCCAGCCGAGTGGAGCCTCCTCACCTGACCGACAGCAGGGAGAGGGCTCTCATGACCATTGTCCGGGCCAGGAGAACCTGGGCTGCTGCCGTCACCCGCCTCAAGGCCATGATGCGGTCGTGGGGGTTCAACAAAGCAGCCGCCTGCTCCCCCAGGGTGATCCTGCCCGAAGAGCTTTTCTCCACAGAGCCTTGGCAACCTGGGAAGAGGAAGAGGAGGAAGGCAAGGTCACCGGAGGAAGAAACCCGACTGCTGCCTCGTAGGCCCCCAGGACTGCTTAGGAAGGGAGGGGAAGAGCCCAAGGGGGGTGCCAGGTGCTGGGCCTCTCTTGCCACCACTCCGCCTGATCTCCCTGGCCCCGTTCTGTGGCACAAAGCTTGTGTGGCTACCGTGGATTCATTCCCTGAAACCTTCCACTGGGCTCCTTTCCTAGCAGCTGGCGGTGGGATGAGACAGGCTCTGGATCCACACCACAGGGCGAGCCCTGCCAGCCCGTCACCTTTCTGTTACTCTTTCCAGGGAACGGTTGCGCTAAAACCCTCTATTTCTGTGCAAGGTCCAACCCTCGGCCTTCCCTGGTCTTCCAATCCTTCTCAGCTTTTATCATCTTCAAGAAAAAAGGGCCGGCCAGGGGCCCTTTCCGGCTTCCCACGAAGTCTTCATTCCCACAAGAACCACCTCCACTTCCTGCCCCCCAGAGACAGGATCTCGGCGCTGGGCGCACGAAAGGCTGGCCTAAGGCTTCGAGGGGTGGGTCAGCAATCTTCCCCCACCCCAGTTTACCTATTTGCATCAGCGTTTCCTCCATGCTGTTGATGGCCGTAACCATGGCCACAGAGGCTCCCAGGGGGTCACTGTCTGGGAACTGGACGGGTTCAGGCACAATGCGCCGGTCATTCAAGCCCAGGGGTCCGGCCAGCAGCTCAAACTCCTCTTCACCGGTCAGCTTTTCATCCTCGTCAACATCCAGCATATCCCAGTCCTCTAGCATGAGGCAAGGAAAGGGCGGTCAGGCCTTACCTTTCTACCGAGACCCGAAGTTGCCACTGGTGCCATGAGGAAGGCTGCGAGAAGTACCTTCGTAGACGCTCTCCTGCTTGCCTATGAGGTCAGGGGCCTGGCCTTTGTACCTGAAAGAAAGAAAGAAAGAAA
>JAEANM010000284.1:0-39604 GCA_017656035.1 Myanophis thanlyinensis | reverse complement strand
CTAAAAGAAGACATGAAGGTGATTGGGGCAAGAGTGGAAGATGCCGAGGATAGAGTTGGGTGGAGGCAGTTGATTTGTTGTGGTGACCCCTAACTGGAACAACTGAAGGAAGAAGAATCATCATTCTAAATTTCATATATCTACAACATTTTTATATACAATAACTTGCCAAAGCTCATATCAGCTTTTGTTGATCTATACTGGAACTGAAGAAGATTTGTGGTGCCACTCTTTTAAAGCAAAGATGGGATGCTGATCCAATTCCATGATCTGGTTCAGAAAGCCAGAATATCTCAGAAAGAAGTTTAAGGAAGATTTTCTCTCCTTGAAGCAGCAGCTCTTCCATGAATAGAGGGAAGCAGCTGCTTTCTTGTTTCCTCTGGCTATTGTACAGGGAAGCAATTTTCTTTTACTTCTTTCCTTGTTTAGAATGGAAAATAGAACTGAGACAAGGGTTGGCTTTCAGGAAGAAAGACTTATGTGAATTAGATTAGGAAAACCCAGCTGTACCCAAAATTGCATTCTTGATAACATTTTCATTTTCTAGGTCTTAAAAAAGAAACCCAGGAAACTACTTTTTTGTCTAAAAGTCCATATTTCTGCCTAAATAAACAACATCAGCAAGAGTATATATCACTAAATCATGCTCATTGAAGTGTGATCATATCAACATTAACCATTAACATAATGCAATGGTTCCCAACCTTTCCAGCTGGACATTCGGGCCCGGCCTGGCATGCACACAGCTCCATTTTTGCACATGATGTACACAGGCCTTCTCCACTTGTGCAAATGGAGCTTCGCACACAAGTGGAGAATGCTTATGCTTGTAAAGCTTAATTCATGCGAGCAGCAGATATTTGTGCTTGCATGCGAAACTCAACTCATGTGTGCTCATGGATAAAATTTCACTTGTGTGGAGGGCGTTCACGCGCATAGCTCCATTCACACAAATGAAGCTTTGCATGCAAGTGTGAGCGTCCTCCGCTCGCACAAATGGAGCTTTGTTCAGGAGCACAAGCTCCCCCTGATTGGAGAGTGGAGTGTCACTTGCAAACCCAAGAGCCTTTCACTTGCACAAATGAAGCTTCACATGTATGTGCATGCTTGACCACCATTTGTGTAAGCCACCACTTATGGAGTTTTATAATGGCTTGCCCATTTCTCCTGCAGCCCACTTTCAAACAGGCTGCAACCCAGGGGTTGGGGACCCTTGCTCTAATTAAAGGGTATCTGTGGTACAGAGAAATCACTTTGGATAAAACAATAATATTTAATATTTGAGGTCATTATCCTGCCAAATAATTGAAATAAGTACTATTTTATCTTGAGAATTCCAACCAGTTTTTAATGAGAAATTTATTATTTTTTGATAGTATCTTAACATTTGTAATCTATTTTTAAAGCAATAAGTTCTTTTGTCTCCAATTAATCTATTCAAAATGTATCATCTGGATCGCTGATATCTTTTTACATTAATATGCCCCATTTTATTCAGTATAGAGTCACTGTTCAATCATGGTCTTTCAGATCTGCTTTCTTCCACCTGTATATTATTTGGCTGGGGTTGCTGGGAGTTGCTTTCAGACCCATGTGACAATCTCCACATTGGAGAAATACTATTTTAGTTAACACATAAATAGACACACATGATTTAAAGTCCATCTATCAATAAACATTTGCTACACCAGCTGTCAAGAGGAGTCATTCAAAGGTTCCCTTCACCTTGGAGGGAACATTTCATTAAACTGGAAAAAACATTCTGCATTAAGCAATTTCAAACTGAAAGATAAAATGTGTGCAAAGTTTTTTGCTTTTTTATATAATTGTTTCTGCTGCAAAGTACTTCTATATAAAAGTTTGACATTTAGAATCAACAAATATCATCTTTAGTAACTTCTAAGATGTATTAAATATATTATGTACCTTGAGGCTTAGCTATCTGAATAACATACTTGATTTAAACGTCCTATTGTGGCAAAAATCTGACGGCCGCCCACTTTGCCTTATTCGTCAAGTGCTTTCTTGTAAATCTTAAAATCCAGAATAGACACATAAAATAGATGTATATTCATGCTAGTTAAAACCTCTGTTTTTCCAGAAAAATAAAACTACCTTTATTCTTCTGATAAAATCCTCCAATATTTGGTATATGAGTGTCACTGGTTACATGACTGTAATTATAGTTCAAGTGGGCTGAGATTTTAGGTGTGTAAAGATAAAAGATGCAATTAAAAGGAAATGCATGAATAGACTTGAGGCATTCTGTCATGGTACCCAAAACTGATAAATTATTTTGGCACTTCAGAAATCCCCACAGGCAATATTCCCTTGGTATAAAAATGCAATTAAAAAATTAACTAACGATTTGCTACTCTTGTGAGACATCCCAAACCAGCTGGCTAAGGAGCTGTCTTGTGTAGCCAAAGGCATATGGAATTTTCACTCGAATAGGACAAATCAGAATTTGGCAGCAGATTTGGTAAGTTTTGGAGTATGTAAAATGGGATAAGATTTATTACAAGTAACATTTATGTAAGTTCTGTAGAAAAAGCTGCAAATGCCTTCCATTATTGCCTACAATGTACCATATTTTTGGGTGTATAAGACGCACTCCCACCCCCGCAAAGTGGGTGAAAATTGTGGTGCGTCTTATACATCGAATACAGCTGTTTTTGGCCTCCCAAGTTCCCACCTGCGCATCTCCTTTTCATCAAAAACAGACTGTTTTTGGCCTCCCAACGCCTCCCCCCCCCCGGATCTATTACCTCTCCCCAGTCCCCAGAGGCTGGTTCTACAGCCTATCTTCTTCTAACAAAA
Source organism: Myanophis thanlyinensis (assembly GCA_017656035.1). Taxonomy (NCBI): domain Eukaryota; kingdom Metazoa; phylum Chordata; class Lepidosauria; order Squamata; family Homalopsidae; genus Myanophis; species Myanophis thanlyinensis. The sequence goes on along the minus strand of JAEANM010000284.1, from coordinate 36,784 downwards.
AGCTGACAATCTCTCTCTAATCCAGCTACAAACCAAACTTCTCCTGCTGAAGAATTCGGTTTAGGCTGGAGTACAATTCATAAGCAGTGATATACATACTAGAAAGCATCTTATCCATTTCCTCATTTCCTGAAAAATATCCCACTTAATATGGCAAGGTTCTGTCACTCTTTTCTCCAGATTCTCCCTAAATGAAACAAAATTTGACTGAATTTAAACATTACTGGTGAAATATTGTCCAGAACTCTCATAGCACTTTGCTGCCACTTACAATAACATGGAAGAGAGGTGGATCAACTTTAAGTGGGATGATGCAACAAGGACAAAAGAGTAATATTTATCCCTCTGATCATCATGTTATAAGCACAAATATGAATCTGTTTTCAACTTTTTATAGGACATAATCAATAAAGTGGCTTGCTATATGAATTATTATCTAAACTTCCAAGGCATCAACACTCCTGAACTCAATTATTTATTTTCTTGGGCTTGTGTGACCAGTGCTTGAGATTGACAAAAGATGCAGCTTCTTGAAGAAGCAACAAACACAATGAATATGCTCATGTCTTATCCGAAACAGTTTCAGATCAGAATTATTGCAGTTTACTCAAGTTCTTTTAAAAAGCAAAAAAAAAAAAGAATACTGAAGTATTTAGGGCAGCTTCTATGAGATTACCTATCAATTCTTAGAAAAGACATATTTTAAGTTTAATTTCATCAAGCATTTATATAGTTATATTTTATTAGTCCATTACTACAATTCTCAAGCTCAAACAGCTAATTTAGCTGTTAATACTTACTTTCAATTTATAATCTACAACAGTGCATGCCTTTATTAAGATCAAACAAAATGATCCATACTGTTACAAATAATCATTCAATAACTGTAATCAAGACATTATTTTGCTGACAGATGCTTGGAAGACCCAAAGACCAATGTATTCCAAGTTGTACTATTTTGTATGGGAAAACAAAGACAAATGAAAACAGAAACAGCTGGAACAATTGGCCCAAACAAGAAGAAAAGGAAAGGATTTTAGTAATTAAGAGATGAAGAAAATGAAAGACTTCAGAATTAAGGGTTAAGTAACCTTTAACCGCATTTGACACATATGGAGTGCATTTGGAGTGCCAGTAATAAGAGGCAAAATTATACAAAGTGGGCAAGGTGACACTTTCCATTTGTTGAGGAAGAACCTCTGTTTTTTTTTAAATAATGTGAATTTACTTTAATTTTTAGGGAGGGGAAGGATTCCAGCTCAAAAACTGGAAAACCCCACCACTCCTTTTTGACAAAAGTAAATTCCACATACTGCAAATAAACTATCCATGGAAGACACGTGATTTACTCATGGAGTAAACAAACACTGAATCAAATAGAAACTGTTGCAGATTAGGAGAAAAAGAATACTGAAAAACAGATAGGCCAAATGTCAGCATAAAAGACACTGCAGAGCAGATAAAATACTGAGGAAAAAAATGCTCATGGCTCCAGTCTACCAAATTTGAATGTGAAACAATAACTCCAAACAGCAATATAGTAAGTTAGCTAAAATTCAAGATCATTTTTTAAAATAACATCATATATTCCTCATTAATTTGCGTAATTCCTGCTTATTCTGGTTTTTCAGACAGATAGGATAAATGTCCTTCTACGTAATGGAGAATATGTGCTAAATTAATACATTCTCAGTAAAGATTGGATAAATGAAAGCAACGGTAACTTTTCTCCTTTGAAATCTATCTGCACCATAGGTGTTTAGGGATTAGCATTAAACTCCAAGAGTGCAGGGAGGATTTAAAGGTCAATTTAATTAGCTTCTTCTAATCTCCAATCTTTTCTACTTCTCACTTGTATATTAATATCATTAAATTATAATTCTTAATTTTCAAAAAATGAAAATATTTTGATGCAAGCATGTAACCCATTTAATCTATTCGCTGGTTTATATGTCAATAGCTGATGCTAAAAGGGCTTTTAAATTAAAGTTTTTTTAAAAAAAACAGAGGTCAAACGTATAAAAATCAGAATGAATACAATTTTAAGCTGAAATTATTAAACCAAATAATATTTGAATGGGGAGAAGATAATTTGAAATGGAACTGCCATGGCAGTGGAGAAAAAATATATATAAATGCTTCTGCTAGATGTCTAGTTGTACAATGCTCTGCACTGTTCAGTTGCCTTATTAGAGCTTCTCTAAACCCAAAATAGATATCTGATATTTTAAGGTACATGCATAATTTTTGTCATGTAAATGATTATCTGTAGTCTTTGAGGGGCATAACACAAAAAGAAAATTGGTTCTCTTGGAGTCGTCAATTGATTAATTCCCTAGATTCTAGGGCCTAGAAAGATAAAATGAAGGCACTAAGTCTTCTTTCAGAATGTGAAATAGTTTTTTTTTAAATCTAGTTTTCTCTAATTCCAACCTGAGATACCACTACAATTCTAGGGGATTCCAGATAGCACTGCTGTTGACCAACCAAGTTAGGAATTCTGAGATGTATCAATACAACTGTGCAATAAATAAAGTAGATAGAGTAGAACAAAGTAGAGTAGGGTAGGGTAGGATAAGATAGGGTAGGGTAAGTATTTCTGGAGATGGATAAAAGTGCCAAGTGCAATAATAAAAGTCATCCTCAACTCTAAAACCCTCAGTGTTTTAAAGTTAGGATATGCTATGAAGAAAAAAAAGCCATGTAGTGGGGAGACAGACATTAAGTAACTCTCTATAGATAGTCCTCAATTTATGAGCACCTTGAAACCAAAATTTCCATTGCTAAGCAAGGTAATTGTTAAGTGAGTTTTTCTCCATTTCACAACCTTTTTAGCCACAGTTGTTAAGTGAAATATTATAGTTGTTAAGTGAATTGTGTGGTCATTAAGTGAATCTGGCTGCCCCTATTGACTTGTTGGAAGCCAGCCGGAAAGGTAACAAATGGTAATCACATGACCCTAGGACAGAGCAACAGTCATAAACACCTACCAGTTACCAAGTGCCCAAATTTTGATCATATATATGCTCATGGGAATGCTGCAATAGTCATAAGTGTGAAAACCAGTTGTAAGTCACTTTTTCAGTGCTGTTGTAACTTTGAATGGTCACTAAATAAATGGTTTTTTGCTGGCTCAGGAATTCTGGGAGTTGAAGTCCACAAGTCATGAAGGAGCCGTAATTGCCCACCCCTGTTCTAAGTTGATGACGACCTGTATAATACAAACCTTTTCAATTTGTTTCTTTCCTGATAAGTCCCATCATTGCCATCATCCCTACGGAATGGCTGTGGAAGAAATTAAGTGGAATTGGAATCCTGCAAAACTGCAGGGTGCCAGATTTGGGGGTGCATGGCTAAGAAAGGGATGTAATAATAAAACTGGAATTGCTTCTACTTTTTTTTTGGGGGGGGGGATTTAAAAATGCTAAAAAACATCAGTCAATTGTCTCCTTTTACAAAGATATAATAAGATGCAGAGAAGCAGTTTAGCACACTTGACTTGCAAAATATGCCAAGAATGTGACCTTTTTAACTCTCTCCTCCCAAGAACAAATGTATTGCTCAGGACTTGAAAGGGAATTGCACTCTTGACTTTGAGAGATTGAAAAAAAATATAGTAAAAAACCCAGAAGTAGAATTGTCAATACTATTTAAAAAAGGTTGAAGAATAACTCTTCAATACTGATATTAGAAAGGCAGATTGCTGGGCAAAGCAACTTGTTTCCAAATGATGCATTATTTGTAAGCATACTGATTACATCCAGGAAGCCTTTTGCTTGAGAAAGGTCAAAGTCTTCTGCTAATGACTGTCCTAGTTTTATGACAGCACTCTGACAGCTATTGATTAGGTCCCTCAGTAGTCTGAAAATACATTAATCAGCTCAAATCAAAATCACGTAGCCCTTTCAGTTCATGTAAACATTTGAATAATTAACAGTTTGCAACAACTTCAGAAAATATATGGGTAGAAAATTCAAGAATGCTACTTCAAGTATTTGTGATTTATAAATTAATAGAATAAAACTAGGATGTCCTTATATAAAAATTAAATGTGACAATTTGCAGAATTTAAACTATTAAAAAGGAAGTGTAAGTTAAAAATATCAGCTGCAGTACTATTTTGCATTTTGTCACTATAAAGTTTCAAGTACTTCAACAAAATGAATTTCCGGTTGAGGGCAATGGCCAGAGATTATCATCCACAGACTATCCTTGAACAGCAGTTTAGGAACTCATCATGCCTGGAACAACTTATCAAGAATTATAGATTGATATTCTAAAGACATCTGGGGAAAGCAGTTGTTTTAATTACATTGACATGGATTATTAAGCAACCTGGGAAATCTGCCATTTTGCTCATGTTTGCCCTGCACTGTTGTATGTTAAAAACATAGCTGACAATTAAATTAGGTTTGGTATTCCCAAGCCACAGTTTCTCAAGTATTTAAAATAAAGAAGTATTATAAAAAATGGGTATAGAGAAAACCTGACTGGCAAACCCACCTAGCTCAAAGGCTCTGGTTGTAAAAGGTAGGAGAAGCTGGTGATCAGAAAGGCTAATACTGGGTCAAAATGAACAACAGTAAAGATATAAAGAAAACATCATAAATTCAATTCATATGACCCCACTACATTTGTATAGAAAAAGAGTTACCTAAGATAGTATTTTGCTGCAGATTTAATAGAGATAATTCTTGATAAATTGTTCCAGAAAGTAGACTATAGATAGTCCACAATTTATGACCATGATTGAGAATGGAATTTTGGTGGCTGAGCAATGTGGTTGTTAAACAAGTCATCAACAACCATTTTTACCAAAGCCGTTAAGCACATCATATGGTTGTTAATGAATTTGATTTCCCCCACTAACTCTGCTTGTTGGAAGCTGGATGGGAGATTGCAAATTGCAATTATGTAACTGGATGTAAACGTAAGTCAACTGTCAAGCCCCCAAATTATAATCATGTGATCAGATGGGTGGTGCGATAGTCATAATTTCAAAGACAGTTTTAAAGTCACTTTTTTCAGTGTCCCTGTTCTTGAACCATTGTTATATTAATGGTGATGAGTGAAGGACTGCCTGTATACCAATGTGATTATGAGACAAAAGATACCATTTTGAGATGATAATATTCTCTTGAATTCCATGGTACCTGAAATTTAACAATTGGACAATGTAAATGGATTCCAAATGCCCTTACTATGGCTAAAAGACTGATACTGCATCACTGGAAAGATAAATGCATGCCCCCATTCATTCAATGGATTCAAGAGCTCATTTTACTGGCCACCTATGTACAGATTGCCTATAGACACAGACTTTGTATGGATAAGCATAATGAATTATGTGACTCATTTATATAAAATAAGGTTGAAAAAGTATGATAGTTATGTAAATGTATTAGAAATATATGCATTTTCACATATTTGCATTTGATATGTAGAATTGAAATTGTTTACTGTTATAACAATATTTCATACTTTGTTTCCTTTTTTGATTGGATTTTTGTCACTTTTTAGAAGTATTTGTTGTGCATTTTTCTTTGATGATGTATGCCTATCATAAATACTTCATGTTTTCTTTTTTCTTTTTCTGTTACTATTTCAAAAGCAATACAAATAAATATTTAATATTTTTAAAAAAGATTTAATATAAAAGCAATATGGTAAATTCAGTTCACATGAATTATCTATTCTCTCAGACTACAAATGCAATCTCGTTTGTCTATAACAAAAGACACTGTGGATATCAACAAAATCTCACTATTCTAGTTTCTCCAGAAAGTTTTCCCAACCATGAGATTTGTGGAGGAAAGGAAAGTCCAGAGATAAGGAACCAATGTTTGTTGCATAGATTAAATGTATACAGGAGTGCAACCTTTTTTTTAATGACCCAGTCTGAAGTATGTGCAGACAGACACTCAATCACACTTCAAAGAATACTTAAACAAATTTAAGCCAAGCTTGGTACCAGCCCTAAATATGGCTGAACTGTGGCCATTTTTCTTTTGTAGTTTTTCTCTAGAGAGGTTTTTCTTACAGCTTCAGGCTGACATAGCCTGGAGCGAAGGGGCCTGGGAAAGGTAGAGTGTGTGTAGAGATAGCTAAAGTGTTGTAGCCAAAATAAAATTCGTTCCCCTGGGAATCAAGGACATTGATGCAGGTGCTTGGAAGGGGGAGACTGAGGCTACCTAACTATGGGATATATGCTGTTTGGATCATCTGATGAGTGACTGCAGAGAAGTGAAAAAGTTTTACTTTTAATTGGGGGGAAAACCGGCAGGAACTTAGCCGGTTTTCCACCAAGAAAATGCCAATTTAATATGCTCCAATAAAATGTTCTTTGAGGAATATGCCAGCCTCGGAGTTCTTATTGAAAAGGACATGTTACTTGGAACCTTGATCTTTGGACTGCCAAAGGAAATGCAAAAGTAGGTGGGTTATTTGCATTTATCCTCAGATAACATCTCTGAAAAAGATGTTTTCTGCAGCTAAAATGCTGGAAGGAAGGAAGGAAGGAAGGAAAGTTTAAACCATCACATTTTAGTTTTGTACCAAAATTTTATTTGCAATGTATTTGAGAATACTCTGAAATCTACTTTGACATTCTATCTTTTAATCATAGCACTTTCACAAATGAGAGGGACGCAACTCCAGCAAATTATAGAGCCCAACACATTGCACAGCAGAGCTGGCTTCTTACCTATGACTTGTTATATGCACTATTTACCTATGACTTTTTGTACACACTACTCATTGTTTAGAACCATAAGGGCTGAGTGAAATACAGAAAGGAAATTTAGAAAACAAATCCACCCATTAAATAATCTTATATGTCTCAAAATTATCAGCCGAGTTTACTTCTGGAAATTTACAGAGATTTACCTTTCATTCCACCTACCTTTCTCCCAGCAAAGAGTACTTAATCAGATATTTCCCTAATATCAAGACTTATTTAACATGACAACCAGCTTACCTGAAAGTCCTGATCATCAATTCCAAATCTCTCTCGCAAATTACGAAAAACCATTGGGCAATATTCTTTGAATTTGAAATGGCTTGGCATGTTTTCTCTGAAAAAAAAAAAAAGAGATTTGATACTCAGTGTGATGGATTGTATATAGAAGTAGTCCTTAACTTGCAACTATTTGTTTATCGGCCACTTGAAGTTATGATGGTACTGAAAAAATTATTTACAATCAGTACTTGCACTTGTGACTGCCACAGAATTCCTGGGATCACATAATCAAGTCAGATCCTGACAATTGGCATGTATTTAGGATGATTGCAATGTCTCAGGGTTACCAATTCCAACTTTTTCAACTGGCTTCCAACAAACTGATGGGAGAAACTCATTTGCTTAACAAGTGTAGTAAAAAAAGTTGGTAAAATTAGATAAGAATTTTAAAAATTAGATAAGATTGAATTGATGACTGCATTATTTAACGATGAAAGCCCTTTTCATCAGTATGCACCCCTAATCAAATCAATGTTTATTTTTCATACACCAGTATTCCAAATGTGGCTTGGTACATTTGTTGAAAACTAATTTAAAGTTAACAATATTTCATGCCATTCTTTTAGAAGTTCTCATGACAAAATTCAATAATCAACTAATCCTCCCTGCCCCGCCTCCCCCAAATGTATTCTGCTAAGTGATCCCCTTGCGCATAGTCCTTAAGAATATGCAGTTCCAGGCAATGGTCATCTGTCTGATCCCTAAACCTGCCTAATTAAATTTTGAATCCTTAGATTCTCTACAAAGGTTTTTCTAAGGCAGGGTCCCCAACCCCCAGGCCATTACTGGCTGCCTGTTTGGAACCAGATTCCACAAACAGCACACGTGCATGCAGCTCCATTTGCATGAGTAGCAGATGCTTGGACTCACACGCAGCTTGATTTATATGAGCAACAGGTGTTTTAACTCACAGGAGCGGCAGACACTTGAATGGATAGCTCTACTCATGTGAGTGGTGGTTGTTTGCGCTTACACGTGCAGTGTACATAGATGGAGCTGTGTGCGCTTACATACACATGCCTGCTATTCATACACAACCATCCCCTCTTTTCCCTTGCACCGCCAAACCAGAAAAGTTTGGGACCCTTGCTTCTAAGGTATTCTCCTCATCCTTGAGTTTAATTCCCCATTAATTATTATTCATGCCGCAAGCCATTTACTGTATCTAAACAAGTGAGGATAAAATTTTCTAGGTGTGCCCAAGTGGCATTAGTCTGAATGTGTGTTTTAAAAGGAAAAATGTAAATGTTAAAAAACATTTCAACCTGATTAGATGAAAGCAAAGAGACCAGTACCATGGTTTCAAGTAAGACACACTTGTTGCAAAGTTGCAAAGCTGCGCGAACTAAAGTCAAATAAAATCAAATCAAATTTATTCATCACATACACATACATAGTACGAAATGCAGTGAAATGTGTTTTCGATCGCTCGCGAGGTAGTAGGCAAAGGGGTAGTATGGACAGGGAGGAAGATTATAGAGTGGTTAAAAGAGGTAGATTATTTAAGAGGTAGATTAGAAATTATTATAGTCCTGGGTTTGTTATAGTTTGGTTTAGGGTTCGTATTGCCGGTGGGAAGTAGCTCCTCCTTTGTCTCTCTGTGTTGGCTTTCAGGGAGCGGAGGTGCCTTCCTGACCACATCATTCTGAACAATTTGTTGTTGGGGTGACTGGAGTCCATCATTATTTTTCTGGCTGTATTTTATTGTAGATGGAGCGCAATTCAGGAAGCTTGGTGTGGATGATGCACTCTGCTATGTGCACCACTCTCTGTAGAGCTTGCCTGTTCTGTATGGTACTGTTTCCAAACCATGTAATGATGTTGCCCGTCAGGATGTTTTGTGTTTCGGAGCACTGCTGTGTGCAGTCTGAAGTCTTTCAGTCGTCTGAGATGGTATAGGCGTTGTCGGGCCTTTCTCACCACAATGTTGATGTGTTTTGACCGTGTTAGGTTTTGCAAGATGTGGACGCCTAGGTATTTGAAGCTGTCCACCCTCTCCACTGGACTATTGTTGATTATGGGGGTTTGGTATGTTCTTTTCTGCTTTGTACTGTAGTCCACTACTAGCTCCTTTGTCTTGCTGGCGTTGAGGAGGAGTTTGTTTTCCTGGCACCAGCTCTCTAGAATCTTGATCTCATTTAGGTAGGCTGTCTCGTTATTGTCTGAGATCAGGCCTACCACAACGGTATCATCAGCAAATTTGATGATGGTAGTAGAGTCAGTAGTGGCTGTGCAGTCGTACGTGTATAGAGAGTATAGTAGGGGGCTTAGGACACAACCCTGTGGGGCTCCGGTGCTGAGGGTGAGTGAAGATGAGACATGCACGCCCATCCTTACAACTTGTGGCCTTCCAGTTAGGAAGTTGGAGATCCATCGGTTTAGAGATGGGCTGAGGCCTAGGTGTTCCAGGTTGCTGGTCAGTATGGAGGGAATTATGGTATTGAATGCTGAGCTGTAGTCCACAAAGAGCATTTTGACGTAGTTTCCTTTTCCCTTGTCTAGATGAGTGAGGTATGGAGGAGGTGGGAAATGGCATCATCTGTTGAACGGTTATGATGATAGGCAAATTGTAGGGGGTCTAGTGTATTCGGTAATGAGGAAGTGATGTGGTCTCTGACTAGTTGTTCAAAGCACTTCATTATTATAGAGGTTAGGGCAACGGGGCGATAATCATTGAGGGTAGTGGGATGCGGTTTCTTAGGTACAGGAATGATGGTCATAATACACTCCTGGGTCTCCCTCTTGCATTACTTGGGGTGATCAAAATGGAATTGACCCAGTAGCCATCCAGCTCCATACCACCTCTGATATAACCCAAGATTCTTGAAGAAAAGAGATGTAAATTGTGACAGATAATTAAAAAAGGGTTGGTCTTTTGATGGTGCAAACCAGCTAGCAATATTCCAAGTGAACAAGGAAATTGCATCATTATTCAAGAACAGTCAAATGCCTTGCTTTTTATTTTGTCAGGCCAATGACCTGAGATTGTTGTGTTGAACTGAAGAACCAGTGAGAAACAACCAGGCTTTCTCTAAACATTGGCTTGTCTCATGCAAATTCTGTAATTATTCCAGGGAATCTTGTTCTGAGAAAATGAAATTAGTACAGTCCAATAGATTTTATGTTGCAGGATATTCTTCAGCAATACTGGGTGGAGGATTGATAGTTCCTGCTGTATTCTGCTCTGTATAACTGAATCTGCAAGAGGTCTGCCTCTAACCTGCTTGTTACTTATAGAACCAATTGCTTGTCTTAGTGTGTTTGAGACCTCCTCCTCAGTTAAAATGGAGCTCTGGGTCAACCCAAGAGTCCCTACTAATTCATAACGATCCGGGGAGCTATGGATTAAGGGATAATATCCAGTCATTCCATTCTCCAGTGAGGCGAGACAATAGCCACAGTTAGAGAAACAAGGCCTATCAAAGCCTCAGCTGTGACCATGGTATCCCATAGACTGGTTTCCTCAGATTTTCTAACTTGTGTAGTATATTATGTTGTTGGACCCTTGCTAAAGAGCCAAAAATATAGATAAGGCCAGTGCCAGTTATATTTGGAGAGTGTTCATTTAGTAAATCTGACTCCCACGGTCTTCCTTTCTCAAATCTGAAGGTAGTGCAGTGGCTGCCTCAGAGGTATCCAGGAACTGACTTGAGATGGTTGTTTGATATAGGTGACATAGAATTGAATAGAGATTAATCTTTTTGTCACAAAAGATTCCGTGGATAAGATTTGAATGTGCTTTCATCTTAAATAACACATCAGTGAGATGGTAGATTGATTAAAAGATAGAAGAATCCACTTACAGCTTAAGATACTTGGGCGTTATTCAACCGCACACAGATCTATCTGGCTGTTTTGGCTATTAAGAAGTTGGCCTAGAGGAATTACTATTGCTCTCCTAGAATTCCAGGTCTGCTATTTTAGCTATTAAAAAACAAACAAACAACCCCCTCCCCGCTGAGAATGATTTGTCATGTCTGCTATAAACAGTTTGAACTAGAAATATTCTTCTGTTGCAGCTGGGGAGCTTCAATATGTGTGAAGCCCGTTCTATTCATTTTGCCAAGTTTTACAGTAATATCAGAGTAAACATTTGGGTACTGCGAATTTTGTCAGATTATTTTAATTTAATTGCTTGTTCTTTAACAGCACATATGCCTCGGATAACAAGGTTAGATGGACCAATTGTATTGGCTTTGATAGGCATGAAAAGTCCAGTTTCATGCTTTTGAATATAAGCTTTGACATTATATTTTAGCATCTTATATCCATGTTTTATAGCTGAGAGATGCTCTGATATTAAGATCATAGTTTGAATTGAGAACAGGAATTGGTTTGCCATAAACTCTACTGGGTTTTCTCAGGGAGCCTGATTTTGGTTTTTATTTTTAAGCTTGTTTTATTTCCCCTGAGACTAGTCACAATGAAAGTCCATGAAGGAGTCCTGATTCCTATTTAGTTCTTCCCTAACAGATAAGGAATGCTCTGACAGCTGTTGTTTTTCTATTTCTGTTTGAAGATCCCATTCTAAGGCATCTGATTTGTTTGAAATAAAAGGAACATTTGTTTACTTAAAAGATCATTTTCTTGCAAAATATTCTATCTGTGGTTGTTTGGTTGATTTCTGTAAAGGGAGAAAGCTGGGCTCTCATATCAATTCTTTTCCCCATATCATTCAAGCCCACAATAAGTCCTTTATCTGTGCCTTTGCTGTCACAATTCATCTCATCCAAACAGTGTAACTTGAATTAAAGAGAAAGTCCCATTAAAAATTGCTAAAAAGTAATAATACAGTTAAATGGGAAGGGGCTATAAGAAAACATGTTACTGGGCTGATAATTCTGTCCCCTTTCCCCCCCCCCCCCCCCCAGTCCCAGTTATGGTTGTAAGTTGAAGACTACCTATTGCAAGGGTGATGAGTCGATCGTGATTGACCGGTTGATAACAAAGGTAGTATGGGTAGATTGTATGGCATATCTTCGAATAGTTGGAGCCAGGCCTCACTCATGGCTCAGCCCATTTCTTCTGCAGCCTGCAAGCCTTTCTTGAAAGCCTCTGTAGCTGATAACAGAGCTCCAGATCCATCTGGAGCTCTGTTATCAGCTACAGAGGCCTTAAGGAAGGACTTTTAGGAAAGGTCTCTACAACCAATAACAGAGCTCCAGATGGATCTGGAGTTCTGTTATCAGCTGCAGAGGCCTTCAGGAAAGGCTTGCCGGCTGCAGAAGAAATGGACCAAGCCGTGAGTGAGGAGGCCTGGCTCCAACTACCGAAGGTATGCCATGCAAAAGCCTTGATGGCCTAAGTTTTGTACTTCATTTTAACTTGGTTATTTTATAAGCAGCTCACAAACCAAAAAAGTGTGGGCACCCCTGATCTTAGTGATTAACATATAGCCATATTCTTTCATATCTTTCAGATCAAGGAAATACAGTTGTAATTATCATTTAGAACCTTGCAAAATTGCTGTATTTCAAAGACCTTTGCACAACAATTCCAAATATCATGTTTTGCCCAATTAATGCCAATTTTCAGCTAGGCAAAGAAGGACTTAAAACTATTCTCAGAGATCTGTACAAGGGAGTCTCAGATGATATGGAGACAATACTGGAAGAATTGCAATAAACTGTCATGCAGGTGGAGACCTCTTCTTTACAAGAGTCAATATAGTTAGACAAAATGAATTATAGTGGCATAAATTAGCGCACATTTTCAAAACTTTAAGGGCACAAAGAACTGGATTACAGAATACTCAGAATGATTCACAATCAAATTATGACAGCAACTTCTTTAAGCTTACATGAATATCTGCTTCAAAGAGGTACAGTGCTTACTTACACTATAGTATGTTTTAAAACATTTCTTTGGAATTATTTTTGAAATGTTCATGGTCCTTTTATGCATTTCTGCTCTGCTAGTCAAGCAATTCTCCATAAATGGCAGAATCTACATCTAACTTCAGAAAAATATTTTCTTCCATTCTATGGATATAAGTTTCTGATATAACTTGAAGGATTCAGCTCTAATCAGTCTTTAAGTCTTCATTACTGCAACATGAGTCCAACATTAATATATAAGACACTGAAGAATTGTTCTCAATAGAATATTCCACTTGTGCAGTTCTGATTCGGTTGTGTGCATATGGAATACATCATCCCTATGTTTCTATTTCCTAAATACTTCCAGAATTAACCTGTATTTGACTTAGCAAATTCTTAATAGCTTTTTTTTATTAAGTAATAGATAAATAATTTGACTTAGCAAATCTTCAACAGGTATAACAAATTTTACATTATCCATAACTTTCCAAACTATAGAATTCCCAAACATTAACAGTTTACTGTTGGAATAATTTAAAATGAATAGAACTCTTTTAAAGTTGTGTAAACATCAAGTCCAAACTGTACAACTATACTGAAAAGCACTATTAGTTGATGCATACTAATGGAGACTCTTTTAGATTAGAGCTGAAATTCTGTGGAAATTTAGCTTGGAAGCAACTTTTGGAGAAGGGATCACTTTCTAGGACAGGGTGTAAAAACTCGTGGCCCACGGGCCAGATGCATCACGCATGGGCTACACCCACGCCCGGTTTAGCAAAGGGGAAAAAAGTCGTGATATGTCGTGACACCACCATGACAACGCGAGTTTGACACCCTTGGTCTAGGACATCAGGCCACAAAGGAGAGCTGCTTCCTTCAGTCTTTGTCTTTTAGAATTCCTCCTCTTCCACCTTTCAATTTCTTTTGGAATCCAAGTAGAAAAAAATATATAATGAAAAACCAACTCCACAATAGAACTGCTGATATTCTTAGCATATTTTTAAAAATCCAACTCAGAGAATCAAAATTAAGTAAAAATGTATTTATTTCAATTGAAAAATATAAAACAAAACAGAAATTGGTCTAACTTACTTATTGAAAAGATGGTTGTCCACTTTTATCTTTGAATATGCTTTGAAGTCATCTGGCATCAGCATAATAGGGATTTGAACATGGCTCAGTTCATTGATCTACAAAGAATACAAAAAGGAAATTAAAAAAAATTGAAATATGAGAAGAAATTAATTTCTTCCTGCCTCAGTTGGAAAACATGAAGACCTCCAGATGTTGACTTTCTAACCATCATGAATACTATTCATATTTTACAGAGCACACAATTCATGAAATCCTTCAGCTTAAAACAAGCCAATTATAAAGAATATGTGAAAATTATTCCATAGTCGATGTGCTAGAACTATAAAATGTAAAATAATCTCAGTTTAGAAATCAGATTTTTCAAAAATTACTGCAGAAGAAGTTTAAACACAAGGAAAGTACGGAATTTTGGTATTTATGAGTATATTTTTTCATGTCTGAATTAAAGTTGAATTTGTTGTGTTCATTTATGGCTGTTTAATATACCATTTAATATTTTCTTGCTAATAATAAAATTCCATCCACACACACAATGCTCTTTTTCAGCAATTATTAAATTACAGATTGCATTACTTACTACAGGGAGACAACATGGAATTTAAAACAATGGAGACAGGCACAACAAGTCAATCTCTTGAGTTGTCTTTGTTCTCAGGCAATGTTCAAAAGCAATGCCTCTTTAATTTAAGAATATCAAACAGAAATAGAAAAAGAATCAATTGTTTCCAGATTTTGGTGACTGGCTTCAAGGAATCAGCCACTATTGAGCCTTTCTATGCCAAAAGGAGAAAAATGGTTTCATCATCTGCTACTCACAGAATGAAATAGCATGAAAACAATAGTTAACTTGTGTAATAACAGTGACACAAATCAAAATGAATTGTTTCATCAGAAGAAGACCCTCACATTTTTGCAAGGAAAAGATTTATACAATATAATAAAACAAAATCCATGCTTTTCCTAGTGGAAAGTTATTTTATAAAAGCATATAGAAGAACCATTGTTCAAGTTAAAAAACACAACATGTAGAGCTCACAACATGCAGTTAGTCCCTGTGGTCTTGAAATTAAACTATCAGGTAGCATCTGAAAGACTTTTGCTAAAACTTTAGATTTAGATAGTTGCCAACGACTCACAGCATATAAAGAATTTAAACTATCTAAAATCTGATCTGTAATAGCTTGGATAATACAATGGTAGTACAATTACAAGCCTTGTGATACTTTAAAAACTCTTTAAAGATTCCTTTGCTTAATCCCAAAATTATTAAATTGTATCTTTTTAGAATTATAATAGTTTTTGGAGAAGGAGACAATGTGCTATGACATGTGGGCTTATCTTCTAGAATATATATTTGATGTCATAATATATTTCCATATTAGACATTATAACTTCTGCATTAGAGAGATAGAATGTCTCTTTTTTAAATTTTAAACAAATTAAGATTATATTTAAAAATAAATTAAGATTCATAGCCAAGTGCCAAGATTTTATAAAACGATGAAATACACATTGTGACATCATGATGCAAACACCATTCCTTTTTAAAATGCGTGTGCCATTGTAATGTATGTACACACAGGAGTATGTTTGTTTCATGATACACCTTCATCTAGACTTAGATCATTTTAAAACACTAGATTAATTTAACATATTCTGATCAAAAAACATTGACATGAACTCATAACAACAGCTATGCTTACTGTATAACCACATTCTTGCTGTGAATTATGAGATTTGGAATTTCCACATATCTGAGAAATAATGAATGATGCAAGGCAAATTCTACTGCAAATATAATTTTGTTGATTCCTATGATCACCCCCTATAGCCAAACAAATCACCTTTCAAAATCAAAAATCAAAATCAAATCAAATTTTATTTGTCACATACACAATCATACATGGTATGAGAATGCAGTGAAATGTGTATGCGACCATTCATGACCATATGTAGTAGGGAAAGAGATAGTCTAGATAGGGTAGGAGAATAAATTAGGAGTGATGTAGTTTATGGGAGTTCTGTTAATCCTGGTTGTTATGGTTTATGGTTTAGGGTCTGTACTGCCTGTAGGAAGAAGCTTCTCTTTAGTGTCTCTGTCCGCAACATAGCGAACAGTCAGTTGTTGGGATGGCTAGGGTCTTTCTCTATCTTGCTGGCTGTGGTCCGGCATAGTTTATTGTAGATGCAGTGCAGTTCAGGGAGCTTGGTGCGGATGATGCACTCTGCTATGCGCACCATTTAACTCTTTAACCTGGTAATCTTTCTACACAAAGATGAATGCTATTGGGATTCCATTCCTTGCATGTTTTCATCTAAAATTCCAGATTATATTCTTATTTGAATCTCAGATTCATCATCAGATGCAATCAAGCCATTTCTGAATTCCTAATTTGGAAAGATTTTACATTGTTCATTAGTGAGGATATTGTCCTAGTTCACATGAAAATATCAAGCCTGAGAATTCTCCATTAAAATCTTGTCAATAGGAGCTTCATCTATCATTCAGGTAACTTTTTTCTTGCATCTTATTATATGTAATAATAACTTTATTTGATAAAATTCTGAAAATCCACTTCAACAAAGCATAAAGTGAGAACTGATATTTCTGGATAGGTGTATTCATATCAAAATGAACCTGAAAATTAAAGTCTTCTTCAACTTAATATCTTACTGCTGACTCCATTTTTATGGCTATGATAATTTTCATGGCAGTAGTATGGAAGTTTTACCTTTTCAACTTGCCAGTTATATACTTCTGATTTTTCCTGGTTTTCAATATCAAAGTAGTAAACAGGGCCAACTCTGTTTAAGGGTAATTAACATTAACCATTAACTAGAAATCCACACCAAGCCAATTAACTGCATTAAAAATGCATCTAGACACACCTATTTCCTACTGTTTTCCACCTTAGTGAACCTACCAAACTGGGGCAGCTTCAAGCAGTCATTATCATTTTTCTATGCCTTCCTCAGTAAAATGTATTTCTGGAAATACTCCAATCTTACTGTTTGACTTCCTAACTATCATAAGATCGAGATATTGCTACTATGGTAAAATAACCCAGTATTATTCATACTGCCACACTTAACTGTACTACTTACTTCTTTGAGGGTTTGTCAATCAGGCAAAAGCCAAGATGTAGGGCATCAATCTTACAACATATAATTGAGATTTCTTTTCCTGCCTGAGAGTAGAGATGCTATTACTCCTGCTTATATACATACAGATTTTTTTCCTATCTACATCATTGTTGATTAACTGTTCGTCTCATTCTCACCATGCATTGTAATAGTACTGTGGGGACTATTTGGTTTTGAAGAATATTGTGTTCTATTTGAAGATTGTTTTAAAATTTGTAATGGGAGTTATTTTAAACATGAAGAGGAACAGTGACAAGAAGGCCATAAATTGAATGAAATATTATTTATATTTATTAAATTTCTTTCACCCTACCTTTATTATTTTTTACAAATAAGTTGGTGAAAACACCTAATACTCCCACTTCCTATGAGGAAAGTTGGGCTGAGAAAGAATGATTGGTCCAAAGTCATCCACTGGCTTTTCGTGCTATGGTGAGACTAAAAGTAGAACTCAGTTTTCTGGTTTCTAGGCCAGCACCTCAGCCATTACATCAAACAGGTGCCATACAGCTAACTTCAGCATGTAGGTTGTGTGCTCCATCATAGCCATCTAGGCTAAAATCACTTCAGTCCAAGAATGGAAGTTGCAGAATGTTTCTTTAAAAAGAAATCCTGAGCTGTTTGTGGACATCTGCCCAAAACAAATTCAGCAGCAACTCTTGCCACAAAAGAAACTATTATTAGCTTTTTAAATTTGTAAGCAATAATTTCAAAGCTGGGTTACTACAGCTTTTTTACCTTGTACATACCTTGCAATGTTCATTCTGGTTTTTCAGAAGAGTATGCTTATACTTGTTCAGTGTTTGAATGTTAATTCTTATTTTTTTTCTAATTACAGCAAGTAATGTCTATTGTTTCAAATACTAACACCATACATCAACAAAAGTATGTGTAGATTTTAAATAACATTTAACTATGATGTGCAATACTGAGAGTCATACAATATATTTTAATAATTATCTTCATAGGTAGTCCTCAATTTACAAACATTTGTTTAGCGACTGAAGTTGCAAAGGCTCTGAAAAAAGTGACATGTCTGTTTTTCACACTTAGGACGGTTACAACATTCATGTGGCCACATATTCAAAATTCGGACACATAGTAAGTGGCATGTATTCATGAAGGTTATAGTATCTTGGGGTCATGTGATTGCCTTTTACAACCTTTTGATAAGCAAAGTAAGTGGGAAGCCAGATTTATTTTATTTTATTTATTTGTTTAATTTATATACCAGCCCCCTCTCCTGCAGGACTCGGGGCGGTTTACAGCCAATAAAAAACAAATATCAATACAACAATATTCACTAAATTCTGTAACTAACTTAACAACTGCAGTGATTTATTTAACAACTATGGCAAGAAAGGTTGCAAAATGGGCCAAAATTCACTTACCAACTATCTTGCTTAGCAATGAAAATTTTGGGCCCAACTGTAGTCATAAATTGAAGATTACCTATACATATATTTTCAACAGAAAGACAACAAAGGGAATAATCTCTAATACAAACAGATCGTTACAAACTTTGCATTGGAATTATGTTCTTTTAAAACAATTGACCAGAGTCATATTTTGATGATGCATTCTTTTGGCTGCTCCTTCAGGTTGGTTTCCATCTACTAACTAGTTTTAAGTCGTGTTAAAATCAGTTCACATATTGTGATAAAGTATGAAGCAGTATCCCATCCAATATATCAAACAATGTAGTTTTAATAGAAAAACAATATAGAAGCATTTGTTTACCATGCCAGAAAAATCTAGAGTATAACCTAGGAAATAAATCCATATTTGGATCCATTTTATTCCAATTTTGTGACATGTCATTTACAAGTATGGCCAAAGTATAAGTTTGGACTTCAAAAATATTTTCCAAAACGTAGGAGATTCCTGTATTGAATCTACAATTATATATTTTTCAGGTTCTCTTGTCTTTCTTTTAAAAGATATTTTTCAATATCCGTTCTTTAACTGGGGCAGCTTTGAAGTGCCAGAACTGTTACAGCAGTGATGGCAAATCTTTTGGGCTTAGCAAATCAACATATCAGAAAATGCCTAACTTGATTCTACTAGCCTATCATTTCCCAGCAAGATAATTTTCTATCTCCCCCTATGTAGGCCACTCAGAGCAGCGACATTTGGCGGCAGCTCCAAGGCTGGGCCAGAAGTAGAGGCTTGGGTCTCAATTTCAATCCTAGCATCACCACTGCCACTGCATGGGCCTTAGGAAATAGCACAATGGCCCGCATGGCCTGGCAGCCCCCAAGATCTATCACACACTGCTTACCTTCAGACAGTGTTCTGTTTGTGTTGACAGGCTCCTAAAACCTACCTGAGGCTTCTCTGGGTCACATGAGGCCTTTGTTCTTGAAGCAGCTTTGGAGAATGCTTCTTCTGAGGTCTCTAAAGCCTCCAAAAACTGCATGAGAATATGACCCTCTCATGCAACTTCTAGAGGCTGTGTGCAAGAGCATATCCCATTCTCACACAGCCTCTGCAGCTTTTTAAAATCATGTAAGATCATGGTCTACTTTCAATAGTTGTCGGATGTTGGTGAACACTAATGTGTCACCCAAAATGTCACGTGGTCTTACAGATTCACCATCATTGTGTTATGGTAATTAGAACCAGTTAAGAAAACTTTGCTCTGAATCTTTTTGATATAAAGAAATGTTGACTAATCAGTTGGAATTGTTTATGGTGTATGTATGTGTGCCTTCGAATCATGTTGATGACTGCATGGGATAGTCACTGCAGTTTACTTGGCAAGGTTTTTCAGATGTAGTTTGCCATTTTTTTCCTTCCTAGGACTGAGAGGTCAAGGTCACCTTATTGGCTTTGTGGCTATAGCAGGACTAGGACCACACTCTCCCAATTTCTAGTCTGGTACATTAACCACCACACTGAACTAGTTCTTGCTTTTGCAGTTAGACTTTTAAAAAGGCTAACATTAGAATAATTAAAAGAGGAGAAAGGGGAAGACAAGACTACAATATAATCTGGTATGAGGAATGCTGCCAAACGATATAAAACAGAATAGTACTGTACTTCCTCTGCATTTCAAAATTTGTTCTAGGAATTATTTTGCAATAATTGTCACAGCTCTAGAGAAGTATTTTTCAAACTTAACAACTTTAAGATGCCTGGACTTTAACTCTCAGATTTCCTCAGTCCAAACATCTTAAAAGTTGCCAAGTGTGAAAAACACTATAACAACCCAAAATTTGCTGCATATGAGTATCATCCTACATTTCCTTCTGCTTGGAGTCCCCAAAGCTTGGTGACTTTTTTCTTGGAAACCCCATTTCTAAGTTAGCAGTTGAAAAAGTTACTTCATTCTGAAAAAGCAGCTGACAACTGACCTTTAGCTTAACAAGCAAGGTAAGCCCTTTATACAATATTCACAGGAATTATTTCAATATCAGTCGTTGAACAATCTTAAAAGAATATTTATACCAACTTTTATATTTTAAACATTTAAAGTTTTTCATTTTTAGATTCTTTTCATTATGTAATCCATAAAATTAAAAGTTATACAAGGGACAATTCAATTGAGGCATCTTAAACATTTGGCAACTAATGCTAAATAAATGAGTACATCTTAAAATAAAGTATGGTACTTTCTGTGATACACTCCTTTTTTCCTTCTTAGAAAGTAGATACAAATTACTTTAAATTTTAGTATCTCAAGAATTAAAGCACAAATGACAGATGTATTAGTAGAAAATTTCTGTACTAAAATAGTTCCGTTTTAAAATCAAAAATTAAATATTTTTTTAAAAATGAAATGTAATAAAATTTTAATGATTATAATTATATGAGGGCAATATTTAAGCTACCTGCAATTGTTACATGCTATATGTTATAAATGTGTAATTAATCCTTATATGCTGTAGGAATTTTCACTGAATATTTTGAGTTAAAGTTATATTGGTTGCATTGTTATTTTTATATATGGCAAGAAAAATGAAAAAGACTTCAGATTTCAAATAGATCTTTTCATACTATTATACAAAAATTAACGCTTACGTGGGTTTCAATTACCAAATGAAACAACTGATATAGGAACCGACACATCATCTTAAAAAGAAGCAAGATTATTCCAATCTTAATAGAAAACAGAGTTGGAAGGGACCTTGGAGATCTTTTAGTCCAAATCTTAGTCTAAACATTACAGATGGAAAAAAAGGAAAAATCAAAATAATCCTTAAGAAAGGTGATAACTACAAAATGTTATAAAATGTTATGTCTGGATAACTGATAAACCACTGAGTTTCTTCATCTACAACACTTAATCTGTGCAGTCATTTAAACTAGTACTGATTTTTTTTTTTGTATTTCGTAACACATGCCCTTCTAGTTTTTCAAAGTTGGGTCCTAGTATAAATATTGAACCTACCATTAGTCTGAGCAACACATTTTATATGCTTTCTAATGCTCAGCTTCTAAGATACTCTGTTATATGTTAAAAAAAAACACCTTTTTTTCTGAGAGGGAAAAGAAGTTTTTTTTCTATTTCATCTCAGATTTTATGAAGTAATTAATATCACATTTAGAAAGGCAAGTTTCTTTAATTATAATGAAACTAGAATGCAAAATTAAATAAACGGAGCAATTTTACATCTCATTTCCTTCTTTTATGAACTACAAGGTTTGCATACCACTTTTGCCATAATCGGTCATAGCATTTTCAACTCATTATACTAAAAAATCCAGACGTCTGAAAATTCCCTTTTTATTCAAACTAAATACTCTTTATCTTCCAAATTAATCCATTTCAGCAGAAGAGAATTTAAACGTTCTAAGATAGTTTCCCATCTGTAGAGATTGCAATGTCTAATCTTGAAAAGCAGCCATTTTATAGCCTATTGCATCCCCCCCCCTATTGATATTATCAATACAAGATAGTCCTTGGCTTATAAGAGTGTTTTTTACTGGTCATTTAGTTACAATACCACTAAAAAATATGACCATTTTTCACACTTACAGCCTTTGAAGCACCCCTATGTCACATGATCAAAATTCAGATGCTTGGCAACTGATTCATATTTATGACAGTTGTAGTATCCCAGAGTTATGTGATTATTTTTTGCAAGTCAATGGGGAAGCCATATTTAGTTAACAACCATGTTACTAACTGAACAACTGCAATGATTCATTTTACAACTGTGGCAAGAAAGGTTCTTAAATGATTCAAAACTCATTTAACAAATGTCTCACTTAGCAACAGAAATTTTGAGTCGGGGATTACCTATAGAAACTGGTAGCAGGTAAACAAATAAGCTTCAAAGTTCACTTTCAAGTAAGGAGAACATCATTTGCACTGTTCCTAAATGTGACAGGGCAGGAAACAAAACTATATAATTATATTGCATTAAGATAGTTTCTTTGGGTTGGAACATTGTTGAAGGAGAGAAGGGGCACTGGTCCTACCTGATACGCTCCTTCTCGTCGTGCTGATCCAAGAATGGGCGTGACTCTGTCTAGGTCTCTGGACTGAGCCAATCAAATTGAAGCGCCTGTTGCTAGCGTCTCCAGTTTTTCGGCGAAGGACGTTAATTGGCAGTAGGAGCTCCTGCAAAAGGCAATTGCTTCTCTACAAACAAGTGTAAAGTCTGATACCATAATGGTCCACAATAAGGATTCCTTCCCCTCATCCATCAAGGGCAGGTTTGGATTGCATTCTCAGCACGAGAAGGAGCGTATCAGGTAAGACCAATGCCCCTTCTCTATAGTGCTGAGAATGCAATCCAAGAATGGGACAATCCCAGAATGGGTGGGCACTTACATACAGTCTATGGCGTCTCTTCCTCCTGCACCTGTTGCAATACACGTCTGCCAATTTTGTAATGCCTAATGAAGGGATAAAGCATGGACCAGGTCGCTGTCTTGCAGATGTTCTCAATCCAGATGAAGGCTGAAATAATATTAGTGGCTCCCTTCTGGCCCAGGAGACACTGGTTCCCAGATCTCGTAGATCTGTCCACTGCCAGGCCCTGGAGGGTTGACTAAGCTACCATGGTAGCAGCACTCCTGGTGGAGTGTGCAATTAAATGTTCCAGAACCTGCAATTGCTGGGAATGATAAGCACCTGCAATACATGCTCTGATCCAGTGACCAATGGTGACAGAAGTTACCTTCTTCCCCAAAACATTGGGGTGAAAGGCTACAAACAAGGACTCTGACCTCCTGATTGTAGGAGTCCAGGCAATATAAACCTTGAGTGCCCTGCACACGTCCAAAGTGTGCCAAGACTTTTCCTTTTGGTGGACCGGCTTGGGACAAAAGTCCGGTAACCTAAGTTCTTGTGCTCTATGGAACCAACGGTTGATATTTGGAATAAAACAAGGGTCTAAATGAAGAACGACCCCATTTGGATAAAATATACATAGGTCCTGTCGGACCGACAGGAAAACTTATCATTGGTTAGTATTTGTCGTTCAATTTCCAGATGGCCAGTTGGAGCTTGGCAGGGTCAGGGTGGGTTAGATGGCCCTGCTGAAGCATTAACTTGCTCATCGGTATCCTCCAGGGCCTGGCAGTGGACAGATCTACGAGATCTGAGAACCAGTGTCTCCTGGGCCAGAAGGGAGCCACTAATATTATTTCAGCCTTCATCTGGATGATCCGTGTTATCACACCTGGAATCAGGGGAAGAGGAGGAAAGATGTATAACAGGCCGGGTAGCCAGACGCTTTGCAGAGCGTCGGTACCCTCAGATCCCTGAGTTGGAAACTGGCTGAAAAACCTTGGCAGTTGGGCATTTGAAGGGGAAGTGAATAAATCAATCACTGGAGTGTCAAACCTCACAGTTATCTCTCAAAAGAGATCGGGATGAAGTTGCCACTCCGAGTGATCTATTGTGGCTTGGCTCAACCAATCAGCTTGGACATTGGTCATGCCCGAAATGTGTTGAGCCTTAAGTAATGAAAAATGAGTTTCTGCCCAGAGACATAGGTCCTGGGCTTCCCTCATCAAGACCTTGAGTGGGTGCCCCCCTGCCAATTAATGTGGGCCTTAGCAGCTATGTTATCTGTTAAGATTAAGACATCTGCTCCCTTCAGATTGGGACTGAAGTGCTTAAGTGCTGAAAGTGGGTTACTGGAACAAGGTGGCTTTTCCCCCAGTTAATGGAAAAGCCATATGCCTGAAGAGTTTATATTGTTACCTGAACATCACGTGCTGCCTGGATGGGTGATGAAGAGATGATAAGAATATCGTCCAAGTAGCATTGAAGACACACAGGCAACAGTCTCAGGTGTGCATCTAATGCTGCAAGCACCTTAGTAAATGTTCTGGGGGCAGAGGAAAGTCCAAACGGCAGAGCTCTGTATTGGAAGTGTCTGCCCGCATAACAGAATCTAAGGTAACATCTGTGGGGAATACAGACCGGAATGTATAAGTACACCTTAGACAGGTCTATGGACGCCAGGAAGTTGCCCTTCCTGACACTCTCCAAGATGGAGTGGAGAGAATGTATTTTAAAGTGGTGATATCTAATATGCACATTCAACTGCTTAAGGTCTAGAATCGCTCGCCATCCCATCAAGGACTTAGGAACAATGAACAGGATGGAGTAAAATCCCCTTCCTGTTTCTCTGTGTGGAACAGGTTCAATAGCCTTAATGGACAATAGGTGGTAAATTGCCTATTCCATTAGGATCCGTTTACCTGGATTGAGAGAAAAGGAATGTTACAAAGCATCTTGGAGGAATAGAGATGAACTTGAGAGATAAACCCTGTCTGAGCATACTTATGACCCACATATCCGTGGTTGTCAGCTCCCACTGGTGGACATAGAGACCTAATCTACCTCCAATGGGATCATCAAAAGGGCAATTAACGAGGTCTACAGAATGGGCGACCCTCTATTCCTCTAAAGGGACATTTGGATTAGGGCCTGTACCTGTCCCTATAGCAATCTTGCTAGCGGTCAGGATGCTTAAAGAAGGATCGTGATGGAATTTTGGTAGTAAGATCACTCCTGGCCATGGGTTTGCATTGGTATGGTGTGAAGTGCCCATCAAATTTCTTCCACTGATGGGGAAGCACTTTTTTCTTTTCCTTAGTTTCTACAAGGAGGGGATCAATTGTTTCCCCAAACAATCTGCCCCCTTGGAAGGATCTGGAGGCTACCCTCCATTTGGTCCTGATGTTTGCCTGCCAGAAGAGGCGGTGGGAAGCCACCGAGGACACCATGGTATGTAAAGCGAACCTGACAGTATCCAGTGTTGCGTCAGCAAGAATTGAGTTGCAGCTACTATTTTGTTTAGGTCCTGCTATAGTCTGACATCACCAATTGGCAATCTGTCTTCCATCTGCTGTAGCCACAAGAGCATGGCTCTATTTAAGAAGGTGGCTGCTGAGGCCGCCCTTACTGCCCAGGCTGCTGTTTGAAAGTCAGAACATAAGAGTAACCCTGCTCTTTTATCCTCTGGTTTTAATGTCTCTGCCACATCCCCAGAGATTAAGGCTGGGGAAGCCAATGCCACAATAGGCTCTTCAAGTGCTGGAAGTTGAAGTAAATCTGATAGGTCTTTTTCCCCTGGTAATAGCATTTATCAGATGAATTGGGGGTGGCCTGTGATGTTGGCTTCAGCCACTGCTTTTTCACAATGTCCAGTACCAATTGTGGCATGAAGGTATCATTTGTCTCCATAGAGAAAACAAGGCAGATTTCTTCCCCTGTACATCAGAACCAGCAATGGAATCTGGTTTTACCCCCAATTCTGTTGTGGTCTTGGCCTTGTTAAGAAGAGATTTGAATATCTCTGGGGGAAAAAGGCCAGCAAAAGCCGGGGGTTCAGGCCCAGTGTCCTCATCCTTAGACAGGGCTGTATCCTAGTATCCTCCCCTAAAACAGAGTCAACACTCCTAGATGAAGAAGCATAGGAGCAATGCTCCTGGCCAGAAAAAGCCTCCTCAAGTTGTACAGAGAGAGCATCTTCTAGAGTTGGTCTAGAAGGTGGGGGTGGAACCACTGCCTGTAGTGTGCATTGAAGGCCTGCAAAGCCTTGGGACAGGGCTTGTAACATCATGGTGGTCAACTCTGAAAAAAGTTGGTGTTGTCCCACTGGTTCCCTGAGGCCAGCAGCCACAGGAGTATATGTGGCCTCCATTGCTCAAGACTTTTGTTGAGGCTGAGAGGGTTGCACTTCACAAGTGTCCATGTCTCTTTCTGGTAACAATGATATTATTTTATGTTGTGGGGTAGACAGGGCCCTGTCTCTGTCAGCTACAGATTTTAGTCTTTTTTCAGCCCCAGAGAACTCTTTCTCCAAGGCCCATTGCCTACTGGAGGCAAATCTGTCCTCAGAACCTGAAGGTTTGCGCAAGGCTCTGGCCTTTATTTTATCAAAAAATTTTCTTGAGGTGGATTTAGATGCTTTGGCATTTTTCTTTTTGCCTGATTGAGACAGAGCAGGGACCTCCTGGTCCTGTGTGGGTCTCCCAATATTGGGAGAAGGCTGGGAATGAGCCTCTATTGACAGAAGCCTATCAGAAAAAAACTGATTGCCCGGGCCTGGCAGCGAGGGATAGGAGGAGTTAGAAAAACTGTTGGTTTGTCTCCCTGTCTGTCCAGCAACAACTGTAGTCAGATTGATACAGTCAGATTTGCCTGGTGATAGTTTGAATGGGGATCACGTGGTAGGAAAAAACCCGGGAAAATTGGGTGAGGGAAAAACCATTTTTTCCCCCTTTTCTCAAGTTTTATGATCTTGAGCTGAATCCAACGTCTGTGGACCAAGGGAAGCTGTTCTCTGCCTTAGCTGGTACCCTTAAACTCAGGCAAGTAGTAGTCTCAGAAGTTAAGTTTTGTAAATTCACCAAGGTGCTAGTCCTCAATGAGGAATCACATCATTAAGGCAAGGACAAAGGCGATCCCTGCTGAGAAGGGGACTCTTACCTGACCTGAAGATCCTGTCTGAGACTGGAAGGACCAAGGAAGTGAGGCGGTGCTCAAGCAACCTTTGCAGAGTCCCCGGTCTACTCAGAAGGTGGCCTGATCCCCAGTCTACTCGGAAGGCAGCATGGTCCCCGGTCTACTTGGAAGGCGGCATGGTGGCCGAAGGCCTGCTGCTCACTCCAGAAGGCCTCAAAGAGGGGGGAGAGGACCCCTCTGTGGCGTTTCGACCTGAAGGGTCTGCCGCTCGCTGCTCAATGGTCAGTTCTGCAGCTGAACCCATCGAGATGCCAGCAAGGAGCGACACGCATCCAGCATCCTTGGCTGAAGGCTTGACACTGTGCCTCTCTTTCCAGCCAGAAAGGCACAGGCGCAGCAGTGTGGAGTGAATCCGGGAGGCACTCCCCATCCGGGGAGGCAGTGGGAAAAAGAAATCCACTCGACGAGAGATCTGCCAGCTGGCAGAATTGCTGGAATGCAAAACAAGATTTTTTCCTAGGCTTGGAGAAGGGCAGGAGCTCTAAAAAAAGCAGTCCAATCTCCAGACTGAGCCAGAAAAACTGGAGAGGCTAGCAACAGGCGCTTCAATTTGATTGGCTCAGTCCAGAGACCTAGACGGAGTCACACCCATTCTTAGATTGCATTCTCAGCACTATGGAGAAAAGCAAATGGAAGTGATGATAATAAGAAAAGCCCATGACTCCATGCTTTTAAAAAATGGATAGCCTTATTTAGAAGTTCATTTCAGACACAAATCAGTTTGCCTTGGAACTGGAAATGCCACTACATGTCAAGAATATGTGGGAAGTTGTACAACGGGAGATTTTTTTTCCATATCTATTGATGATAAATCAGAACAGATGATGATCATTGCAAAAGATCACCAAATGATGTCTCTTATCCTTCAAAATTAATTCAGTTCATATCCTCGAAAATTTCCACATGACGATATTATTCAGAAACTTCTCTGTCTCTAATATTTTATACTCCCCACTTCATTAAATATCAACCTAAATTAACATATGAACGCCTTGGCACTAAAAGTGTTTAAACCAAAATATTTAACATTTCAGGAACATCTAGTAAACATTTCTTGCTTTGATGTTTATTATTACCCCAGAGAACAGATTAAGTGTTCCACTGAGAGCTGTCATAGTAGCATGCAAGCATGAAGACGCAAATGCTGTTTATCTAATTGTTGGAAACTCTTTAGGGTGCCTAACTAAAAATGGCAAATTCCTGTATTTCACTTCAATGCTTATTCTTTCCATCAAGTTTTGAGGTGGACTGGAATTCTCTTGCCCCTGACAAACAGCTTGTGCCTAAACAATTTAACTGTCACTAAAAGCTCAAGAATGGGCAATGGATGACAAATAAAGACCTCATTTACTATTTTATAGATCCTCAAGCTAACCCAAAGTGCAAACGGAATGTTCAGTATAATTCCTATTGGAACTGGAACTGGAAGAGGAGCTCTCAATTCACTCATTAAAAAAAAAACTACATCAAAATTGATTTCAGTTGAAAACCAGCTTCAGTATCCTTCCAGAAAAAGAAAAGTACAAAGTATATGAAGTTGAGGATACACACATAACTTTAAAAGATAAAGAAGACAGAGGAATTTCCTGAATTAACAGTTGCTTGATTTCCATGCCAAATCATAGCAGACAATCATAATGGAGAAAGTACAATGTATTTATGCAAAAGAAACAATGTTTGCTCAACTTTTAACATGATGTGTTTGAATATCGGGTTACTCTGCTCCCTGACAAGACAAGCTTTTACCAAACAGCTGTTATAGCTAACTTCTCTGGATTAATGGAACAGATCCAAATATTATTGAGCCTTTGAAAAATTTCTTTAAAACTATAACTTTTGAAATCTGAAATTCTATATTTAAATAAATTTATCTTCAAAGTAATAAAACAGTTTTTCCCTATTGATTTTCGTATCGGAAAATCGGGCAGATGCGATGCATCCAAGACCAAGAAACCAATTTGGGGACCTACTTTGAATAACACACAAGGATAAAATATTATATTGCTTAGTTTAGAATGTTGCATGAAACTAATAATTATGGTTTTCAGACTTTCATTTACAGCTTAGCATTCTACATGAATGCAGGATGCATAGCTTACTTAAAAAACCATGATTAACTAAACCATTAACCTAGTCTCATATTTAGGTTTAATATATTATATGAAGCCAGTCTAAATAGTAAGTTCTCAGGAACTGCATATTTCTATTAAAACTATCTACATAATTTATAATCTACAGAGTTCAACACAATGTTATTGTAAGAATTTATTGTGAGACTATACACAATATTGTGAGAGTACAAAGTCTAGTCCACCCTTAGGCCCAAAGCCAGCTGGATGATGTTGGACCAGTCCTTCTCCTTCAGCTTTAGGAAATACCAAGGCCAAACCATTTTTGAAAAATTTCCAAGAAAATTGTAGGGACTTGTCCAGGCAGTTGTCAAGAGTCCATACTGATTTGAAGGCACCAAAAACAAATAAACAAATCCAACAACAACAACAACAATTTATTATGGTCATGTATGCATTCATCTCTTTTTTTAAAAAAAAATGGATTTCTGGCTGTAAATAAAATAAAATAAAATATTGTTTTATTTATATACTTTTATTTTATTTAAAGTCAGAAACCAAATTTGTTAAAGAAGAGATTAAATGCATACATCACCAGCAGAATAAATTTAAAACATGTAGAACCAAATATACTGTATTATAAATCCAGACAGTAACTAATAAAAGAATGATAAGCAAGATGGCTGATATTAGAAAATGACATTTTAATCTCCCAAAGAGTGGCCTGCTAATCCAGTTGGAACAAATTTAAGGCCATTGACTTCTGATGGCAATTATAATGGAGCAGAAAATAAAAATATCCATAGTGGTTTATGCGGAAATATTTTTTGGTAAGAATTATACATTCTTGAAATAGGTCAAGTCCCATATCTAGTAAAAAATAGGTGCAGTAATGAATTAACCTGCCTAGGTCAGGAGTGTCAAAGTTGTATCGTATTGGGACTTTTTTCCCTCCGCTAAACTGGATGTGGGTGGGGCCAGGACATGATACATCCAGCCCATGGACCATGAGTTTGACAGTCCTGGCCTAGGTAGTACAGATAGTTATTTTCTAGTTGTTTGTTTTTTATTATCACAAAAGTGTGGTCTACGTACTGGATCCATACTTTTGATTGATAGAACTACAGAGGACACATGAAACAATCAACATTTTCAGATGAATAAAATTCACAAAGGAAGAAGAAAACAACAACAACACATATCCTTCCTAAGTATCCTCATCAACAGAGGGAACAATGGCAAATAAGAAAAATCTATAGAAAAATAATGTGCATTAACCAAGGGCTCCATAACCAAAGTAACAACCCAACCTCTAACAACATTGTTCAGATAAATACAAATGCAACTGCAACAACCCAGAAAACCCCAAAAAGGAAAAAGATCACCTATATAACATCTTTGACTAAAATGGATACCCAAGGAACTTTATCAAAAAGGGCTTATCACTACCATACATCAAAAACATTTCAGAAATAACCATTACTATTACAATCACACAGCATCACCATAGCACACCATAACCAACCAAAGCCCTCAAAACACCTTTAAATCACAACTCAGATAGCTCAAGAAGAAAAAAACAGGAGGCATCTACAACATGTAGTCTAAGAACTGTAATAAACACTGTAGCACAAACAGGGAACAGATTTGCATAGTGCAGCCATGAACATAAATTAGCAATTAAAAACAATTCCACAACACAAGGACAGATTCAGCCATTGTTTCAACTGGAAAACTGTGAACATTCTATACCAGCAGTGGCAAACCTTTTCAACACTGGGTGCCGAATGTCAGCGTGCATGCGTCAGCAGGCGCGCGCTGCATGCCCGCATCTTTTGCATAGGCCCAGTCACGTAGGAATATCATGTATGCACAGCCTGGTGTGGGGAAGTGGCCGGTATTTATTGGAGGATGCCACAAAAAGCACAGCTCCCAAGCTTGCTGCTGGGACTTGCTCTGAAGCTGAGCCGTGGGCCGGGGCGTCTGTGCTTTCCAGACCAGTGATGAAGAGAGTCCAACCAGGGAGGCACCGGGCCGAGAAGCAGCAATGTGGGCTAGGCAGCCCGGGGTATCTCGACTCCATGTCCTGTTCTCTCCCTCTGCGGCATTTAGTCTTGTCCATGCCTCCGCTTCCTGTCATGTTGAATTGCATGGCCTGAGGGGGGTTCCTGTGAGCGAGTAGTGGAACAGCCAGGAAGTCCCACTCCTTGCCCCTCTGTGTGCCCTCCACTGCTCTCCCAATAGGCATTAAATCTCCAACTGCTCCCTGGCACCAGCCATGCAATTCACCATGGCAGGGCGGTGGAGGCATGGGTGAGACCAAACACCATGGAGAGAGACAATCATTCAGGGATCAGGCTCTGAGAAAGCCACATGAAGAAAGGAAGCCACCGCAGTGGCTCATGTTTGTTCTGTTGCACGGCCGGGGGAGGGCACATATAAGCAGAAATACTTTCCTCAAGTGAACGGCTGGGCTTGCCAACGCCCCTCCGGGGATCAGGCTCTGAGAAAGCCGAAAAACCGTTGCCAAAAATGTTTTTCTGCCTTCCACTGCGCTTTGGCAAGCGGGAATGCTCTCGGGCAAGCGGCTGGACAGCAGAAAAACTTTTTAAAATGAACATAAGCCACATGAAGAAAGGAAGCCAGTGCCGTGACTCATGTTCATTTTAAAAAGTTTCCCTGCCTTCCGCTGTGCTTTGGCAAGTGAAAAGACTTACCCATATACTGCTTTAGAGTGCTTTGCAACCCTCTCCAAACAGTTTACAGAGTCCGCACATTGCACTCAACAATCTGGATCCTCATTTTACCAATCTTAGAAGTATGGCAGGCTGAATCAACCTTGAGCTGGTCAGAATCAAACTTCTGGCAGGGAGCAATGAGTTAGCCTGCAATACTGCATTCTAACTACTGCGCCACCATGACTCGTTATGTTGTGTGTTATGTATTATGTTGCAGGTGCTTGTCTGTCCCAGCGCACTTTAGCTTCTTAATTTTCTGTTACTTTTTCTGTTTTATGGTCCCACCAGTTCTTGATTACAAGCAAATGGTATTTCAATACACTATTGTTGCTACTTTATCATGCTGTTGTTTACAGCCAGTCTTTGCAATTTTCTTGCAACAGCCGACCAGGTGGTTCACTGTTTCTTCAGCTTCTTTGCAGAGGCAACAGTTGCTATCTGTTGCTCTTTTCTCAATTGTGGCTTGGTGTGTGTTTGTTCTTAAGGGTTGCTCTTATGCAGCCAGAATTAGCTCATATCTCTTTTTCAGCTTTCCTACTCTTAAACATTCCCAGTTCTTGTTGTTTTCCCCATCTGTTTTCCCCACTATTTTTTAAATATTTTGGCCATGTAGTGCTTTATCTTCCATATACTCCATGTCTTTCTTGCGGGACAAGTGTTGCCTTTCCAGTATTCAATATGCTTTCCTGGTATACTAGGTAACTTTAGTGCATTTTCTTCACTATCCTTAAGATATTCTTCTAATGCCCTTTTTTCTTCTTCAATTGTCTGACTTGCAACATAATGCCCATATATTTTCTTTGGTAAATAGAGCCAGTCATCATTGCTGCACTGATGAAGGGCATAATTCATTATTTTTCTGGTCTTCCTATCTGGATTTTTCAATTCTACTTTAGGCCAGTCTGCTATTGTTTATCCATTAAAAATTTAATAAACAAACAAACAAATTTGACTATGATTATTTTAAACAATTTAAGCTTTGGGATATCACTGTGATACATCATGTCTATTAAGTTTCCACACCTTAAATTTTCCTGCAATGCAATTTTTTATACATAGAAGAGATGCACAATTCTACAAAGGAAGTTTTTATATTTCTTTCACAATTCTCATTAATATTTTATGATTTAATATTTGAAAATGGTATTTTTTGTAGCTCAGTTCTACCCTACTTTAAAATGCAGTACAGATAGTTCTCAACTTAGAACCACAATTGAACGCCAAATTTCTTTGCTATGAGACATTTGTTAAGTGAGTTTTGCTCCATTTTATGACCTTTCTTGCCACAGTTATTAAATGAACCATTGCAATTGTTAAGTTAGGAAAATGGTTGTTAAACGAAACTAACTTCCCCATTAACTTTGCTTGTCAGAAGGCTGCAAAAGGTGGTCACATTACCCTAGAACACTGCAAATGTCATAAATATGAGTCAGTTGCCAAGCATCTGAATTTTGATCACGTGGCCATGGGGATGCCGCAATGGTCATAACTGAAAAAATGGTCATAAGTGACTTTTTAAAGTGCTGTTGTAACTTCGCACAATATCTAAACAAACTGTTAAATCAATGGCTACCTGTACGTGATTTACTTATATTGGTTTCCAAAGGAAAATGTCTATGGAGATTCTCAGTCATCCCCGTCATAGTTTCCCTTTTCTTTTTAT
Source organism: Myanophis thanlyinensis (assembly GCA_017656035.1). Taxonomy (NCBI): domain Eukaryota; kingdom Metazoa; phylum Chordata; class Lepidosauria; order Squamata; family Homalopsidae; genus Myanophis; species Myanophis thanlyinensis. Next base: position 3,298 of record JAEANM010000284.1, on the reverse strand, counting down.
AAACTAATTTATTTTTAATATGTTCATCACACCTTCTCTTGTGATTCTGGATTATATTCCATCATAACTAAAAAAATTAAATAAAATTATTTATTAAAAGGATTTAGAATATTCAGATGACCTATTCAGAAGCCTATATATATGATGTAATTGCACTAATTATGGGAAATATTTAGTATAAGCTATTAATCCAAGCTATATTATCCCCGTTTCGTTTCTCATCCAAGAAGCTTTAGCTTCAGTCAGATCTGAAGAAGCTTCTTGGATGAGCAGCGAAAGGCCTTCAAAGAAAAATCAGAACGTCCAGTTGCCTCTTGAAAAAACACCTTTGGTTTCCAAAAGAAATGCATCAACATGAAAATTAAGCAACATGTGCAACAACGACTAAATAATTAGAATTCAATACAATCTAAATTTAATCTGAAAGAATGACCAACCTAATAATCTATTTTGATATGCTTTCGGGTGTTATAAGAGTTACATTTGCTTTCACATCTGAAGGGCATTGTATCAGAGAATTCTGAATTACAACTATTCCTATAAACAATTAAGATGAAATAGATAAGCTATTCTATCTCAAATAAGCTTAGCATTAGACACAAAGGGAGAAAAACCATCCCTCTGAAGTACTTAAAGAGGCTTTTAATTTATCTTATACAACACAGAGGAAAGTGTTATATGATTTTGCTGCCTTCCATTCTAGACATCCTTTTCTTTTGTAGGTCAATTCACAGTTCAAAAATCAATACATTTATGCTTCAAGAATAAAGTTTATTATTATAACATTACAGAATGGTTGACAGTTCCTGAAGTATCTTACTAAAAAGAATGGGTCTGGTTTGTACAAAAGAATCAGGATTTAGAAACATTGCATTTGGATATGAGCCACCGCTGATGGAAGACATCTCAAAGAACAAGCATAGACAACAACCACTATGAATAATAAGTCTGGTGAGTTGACTAGTCCTTCAAAGGTTTCTGGAAAAGCAAAGAACAGAAGATTGCCCACAAGTGCTGTGAATGGCAGCAGTCTCCCATGAGTCTGAGCACCAAGAGAGACAACTTTGTTCTCAGTAACAGTTGAATCTTTATAAGGCACTAAGCCAGCCAAATTCACTTTCTAATTACATTCAGAAAAATTCAATTTAACAATTTTATTGCTATTAGAGATCTTCAAAACAGTGAGTTTAATTTTACATCTGGTGAGTTTTATCTTAAATCTTTGGATTTAACAAATTTTAAACAAAGACTTAAGAATTTAAAATAATATACAACTGACAGAAGGTGTACTCGCATGCACACACAAAAGAATTTTGGTATAAGAAAGTTTTAAATGGAGCTGTAAGTCTTGAAATGTATATATAATTAAATAATATATTTCATGGGAAATGACTGAAATGGAAGTAAACTCACATTAGAAACTAAGGCTTGATGAAAATGGAAAAGGACACTAGAGGGAACTAAAGGACCAAGTAGAAATGGCTAAGCTTAAACTTTTGGCTTTAAATGACTAAATGGCTATAACCTTTTGTTTATCTTGATGAGTTTTTGAAAGATACTTAAATATTGATAATTAATATCTCAAAAGGGATACAAATTTCCATGAATATATTTTCAGAAGATAAAAACAATTTTAAGAAAATTTTTATCTGATATAGACATTACAGCATTTTTAGGCATGAAAGACAAAAACTATTAAAATAGGAATACAATAAACAAACCCAGAAAAGGATGTTTTATTTGTAATATTAAATGAGACTGAAAGTGTATGTCAGGCACAAGCAACCAGAGCTGCTTGTAAATAATAGACGTAAAAATGTTATTGACTTGTATGTTACAATAATTTTCCGATTGCTTGCCTTCCCCTGGGAATGATCAAATAATGGCTTCATGGATCTTGGGGAAGTCAAGCTTATGCCTTTTGCAGCTGTGCAAGGACTCTAAGCTAGGTCTCGCTCCTTATAGCCCATCTGGTAGTTTCCCCAACAGTCTATTAACTTATTCTCCTTTGGCGAAGCTGGAAACCATTTCTTTATTATCTTTGTTGCCTTGTTCTATTTTTTTCTTTTTTCTGTACCTTCTGAACTTTTCTTTTTATAAACTAATTTATTTTTAATATGTTCATCACACCTTCTCTTGTGATTCTGGATTATATTCCATCATAACTAAAAAAATTAAATAAAATTATTTATTAAAAGGATTTAGAATATTCAGATGACCTATTCAGAAGCCTATATATATGATGTAATTGCACTAATTATGGGAAATATTTAGTATAAGCTATTAATCCAAGCTATATTATCAGCTACAAAATCAGACTGCTTAACTGAAATAGCTTGTCTCTAAAGCCAAGAATTCTTATTTTATTAATAACTGACCACAGAACTATAAAAATATTCTTAAATTTTGTGACATATTATTGACTAGTCTTTTGGACTTTTCTTTGAAGTTCTAGTACTTGATATACTCAGAAGAATCTTTATCACTGATTTTGATTCTTTTTAAATGAACTCACATATTTATTTATTTATTTAAATTTATATATAAACTTTTAAAATTTAGTTCGAGGATACATTTTTATTTACCATTAGACTACTGGATCTGGAATGCAAAAGTCCAGATGGCCACTAGATGGCAGTTAAGAACTGTCACCTGATGCTTCATTGGATTTTTTTCCCCCAATCCAAATGTGATAGTAATTTGCTAGACAAGTAGAGCAATCTAATGAAGTATGTACACACAAAAGTTAATCTGTATTTTAAAAACTCAAAGACATTTAAATAGCCATTGAATGAGTCAGTATTAATTACTTTAGGATACTGTGTGTTTACTTATGTTAGCTCAGCAGCTGTTGTAGATTTTGTAACTGTAATATTATACTGGACTGTATTATGTTACTTTATCTCAAATTGTCATGAGTAGATATTGAAGATGCAGGAAATCAGCAGAAAACGTACTGTTATTTTTTAAGTAAATAATTCACTTGCTTTTTTTAACCAACACCCACAGTCAATATTCAATTTTTGATCACTGACATAATAAAGTATTTTCCCTGCATTCAATACTTATGGGGAATTCAGACACAAATCCAAATTGCATAGAATGATATGCCTATCTGACATTTAAATACTTAATGCATTATGTGTCCTAGTTTGATGTGAATACTTACACAAAAAATATGGGAAGGAAGGTATATATATATATACCATATATATATATGAAGGTCTAGGTCTTTTCGGGTCTTTTCCCGTGTAAGTTTCAGAGTCTTTTTGCAACGTTTCGGCGAGATCTCACTCGC
>JAEANM010000283.1:0-39662 GCA_017656035.1 Myanophis thanlyinensis | reverse complement strand
ACACATACATACATTCATTCTGTAACTATTAGGCATGCATTCAAAAAAAAAAAAGGGGCTGACTGTGCAGTGGAAATAATTGATCCATGATCAGGGATGGGAATGCAAGCCTGGTAGCATCTTGATGGCTCTTTCTTAGGAAGTCCTGTTTTACGACTGGCCCATCTAGAGAGTTGTGGGTGGTGATGAAAACTTTGCAACCAGTCCTTGCATTTATGACCTTTACTGGTTGTAAAGCAAAGGAAAGCTGAAGGAGGACCCATAAGCACAGTAACAGTTTCATTTAGCACCCACTTGGATTAACGGCCTGAGTTGCTGGTCCCACTTGTGATCACTACTAAATGAGGAACTATCTTTACATTTCTCACATGAAAACTGTTGTGCAATATACTAGGCTAGGTTTTCTGCCTTAACAGGATGTGCAGTCTTGGTTTAGTTGTAGAGTGTCAGGATTCCAAGTAACATCCCCAATGTAATCAAAACTCTCAGAATCCAATATTCCTCAGAATAAGATTTTATTGAAAACATCATATTGACACGTCTGGACAAAACCCGAATCTGAATTCCCACATTTTCTCCACCCAAAGTAAAGTCAAAATTTCTTCCCCTAATTCATCACTTGCCACCCTCTTCTCCAATCCAATCAGGGTAGCATCAAAGACTCATCTGGTCCTCCCTTGGCAGATGCAGGCCAGACGTCCTTGATTCCCAGGGGAAAAAATGCAGTAGTGATAAGACTCTCAGCTAACTAAGTCTAACCCCCCCCCCCTTACACATTTTCTAAAGAATGGTGTGACAAGCCTAAAGAGAAACTTAACTAAATTCAAAGAGACTCAAGAAGAGGAAAAAAAATCCGCAGAGTCCTTTTAAGCTTCACATAGAGATGATTTGAAATATTTTAATTAAATGATAAAAATGTATTAATTACTATATAAAATTTAGTGGGTTTGAATTATGGGGCGTTTTTATACACATACAGAGTTGAAGATTGGTTGCAGGCTGTTTTATAGTAGGAATAAAGTACATCAGAATACATTCAGTGGTTAACCAATGATTCGATGTTGAGAGCACGTAAGGCAATGCCCCTTGATTTTTTAATATGTATTTTTTAGATAATCCTTTTCTTGGGATGAAGTTAGAGGTCTGTTGGTTGAAGAGATGAATATACATGTACATTCAGAGGATGCTGTGTTGGCTAAGAGGCAATAATTATTTTCAAAAAATCTTAACATGAAAATGTTAAAGGAATATGGCACTGCAAATTGTATCAAAGATTGAGGGAGTTGTGTCAGATGGGAAAAAATAAAACAAAAGATTGTAAAGTATATGTTCATGACAAAATCTACAGCAGATAAATAACTATGTGAATCTTGGTAGATTGTTTCCTGAAAATAGAAAAATGGAGGAATTTTAAATACAAATGCTGATATTAAATTCTAGGTAGGTTGTGGTCTGTAGCAGGGGATGAACATTTATTAAAAGAATTTAAAATGGGTATAAAAGCATGCTTCTGTCTACCTTGTTATATGAAAATAAGAATTGATTATTTTGTAAAAAATACATAAGTGATTTTAATAGTGTGGATGTAGTATAGGTAGTCCACAACTTACAATAGTACATTTAGTGACCATTTAAAGTTACAGTGGCTCTGAAAAAAGTGACTTATGACCATTTTTCACACTTACGACCGTTGCAGCATCCCCATGTTCACGTGATGAAAATTTGAATGCTTGGCAACTGGTTCATATTTATGAGGGTTGCAGTGAACTGGGGTCATGTGATCAGCTTTTGTAACCTTCTGACAAGCAAAGTCAGTGGGGAAACCAGATTCTCTTAAGAACCGTGTTACTAACTTAACAAGTTCAGTGATTCAGTTTAACAAGTGTGGCTAGAAAGGTCGTAAAATGGGGCAAAACTCATTTAACATAAATTTTGGGCTTAATTGTGGTCGTAAGTTGAGGACTACCTGTACTAAATATGAATGTGATAAGTAAAGAAAGTCAAGAATGAATGGGGGATGAGTCACTAGATTGAAAAGTGAGTGATCACAATGGAAAAGTATAGTGGAACCTCTGGTCATGAACTCCTCTCACCACAACTAAATTGGGTGCCGACCAAAAATTTTGCAAACTGTTTACATCTGGTCACAAACAGAAACTTGGGTGTCAATCAAACACAGCGTGGCCCATTTCCCCTTCCACGCTGATTTTTTCGTGTGTGCATGTGCAGTCAGTCTTGCTTCTGGTCGCAACCAAATCGGGTGCCGACCAAAGTTCTGAAATGAATTATGGCCATGACTGGAGGTTCCACTGTACCTTGAAGTTGTTTAGTTATACTGAGAGAATGAATAGGATTTTTTAAGTACATGAATGGAGAGTAAATGGTTCTACAGCAAGATTAGGAATGATGATCAGATTGAGGTGTCAACATCCTTAAAGAGAGGAATGAAAGTTTATAATGTGGAAGGTAATGTATAGATGTAGGACAGCGGTGGCGAACCTTTTACTTACTGGGTGCCGAAAAGTACGTACTTTGCACATGCCATCCACACTTGCTTGTGGCTCCACATGCGCTGCATGTGCAACCACACCATCTGTGCATGCATGCAGTTTTTGATCATGCACTGCACGCACTCATGCACGCATGATCAATTGCATGTGCATGCACAGGAGAGCTCCAAAGAACAGCTGGATTTCCTGCTGCAATCGCACGCATGCACAGCGGATGCCCGAAGACCAGCTGGGTTTCTGCAATCGCAGATGCATGCATGTGCAATCGCATGTACATGCTCAGCTGTAGGTAAGTTGGCTGAAAGCTTGTGTGCCCAGCAAGATGGCTCTACGTGCCATTTGTGGCACCCATGCCATAGGTTCGCCATCATGGATATAGGAGGAAATGGTTTGAAAGGATAAAAAGTATTGAATAGAACAGTTAATGGTGGCATACTGTAAATTAGATTTACTTAAATAATATTTTCTGTGGTTAATTTCTTTTGCCCACTATTTCTCGTTTACTTGCTATACTTTGCATTACATTGTCTACTGTGAAAGAATAACTTAAAGCATAACAATAGTCTACAAAGATTCACGTTGCAAGCCCACCCTGCAAAAATGTACTTTTGCAAAAGGTTACATTCCCAGTCAATTTCTATTTCAGCACATTCCTTCACAGAGCTTCTGTAACTACAGATCTTGAATATGGGGAGAAATCTCGTGATTAAACTGTTAAACTGCTGTTCTTGGAATCTCAGAACCTCAGCAAGATGAAAGAAAACAATAGCTGGAATGACAAAGGATAAATGAACCCCATCACCCTCAAGTTCTCAGGTGTTTTCTAGGTATACAAATAGTCACTGTCCTTAAAGTGAAGCTCTTGGTACATGTTTCCATAATATAATATATTCAGCTTCACTTTTTCTAGGGCCCTCCATGTAGGCTACCAGATTAGAAACATAACAATTCTATTTAAAGGGCCTCAAGTGTTGAGACTAACAGTTTTGTGAAGGGAGATGGTAAACTTGTACAAACACATAAACTTCTTTGTACTAAATTGTGCCACAACCTTCATAATCTGGGTCAGAGTTTCAAATAACTTTGTGAGTGCATATGAATTTTATTTATAGGCAGCAGCTCTCAGTTGGAACATTTGCCCATATGCTCCTTTGCTACACAGAGGGAAAAGGACGAAATTAATTGTGGATTTATACATACAGTTGGGTACAAATGAATGGTTTTGTCAGATCTTTGATAATCACTAATATTTATTTTATTTATTTATTTAATTCAATTTATATACCGCCCCCTCTCCCGCAGGACTCGGGGCGGTTCACAGCCGATAAAAACAGACATCATCAATACAATAACAAAGTTAAAATACAATTAAAATAATTAAACAATGGCCAATACTTTAAAATTCAATTTAAATAATTAAAAATAACCCCAACATTTAAAACGAGTTTATATAAAAATTTAAATTTAAATTTAAAATTATTTAACCCTTTGGTATCAGGCCAGGCCGGCTTGTTGAAATAAATGGGAAATAGAAGGTTAAAAGTGCACAGGGTCATTCTGAAGGCTATAAATCTTTTTAGCCTTCAGAACAAACACAAAAGAAGGCCAGAAAGCTAGCAAACACCATTGTTTTGAAGGCTAGAAATCTTTCTAGCCTTCAGAATGATCATTTGGAACCTTCCCAGCAAGCTTACAAGCAGGATTCCCTTAATAACTGCATGATTTGTTTAACACCTGTAGTGATTTGTTTAACAACTTTGGTAACAAAGATCGCAAAATTGAGTGTGACTCATTCAATAACTGCTTTGCTTAGCAATAGAAATTCTGGTCCCAATTGTCATAATTCAAGGACTATACGTATAAGGAAAATTCCCTGTAGTAGTTTCTGAATGTTAGTTTCAATCTTTATTTCATGCAGAGGGTTGCAGGAGGCCGTCGCAGCCAAAAATGGAGCTTGGGAGTCCATTTTTGCTGGAAGAGGCATCACAAGCCAGTCTTCACTGTTTTCAATGTGGGCCAGATCTAAGCACCCCATGCCCCAGAGGCGCCCCAACACGAATGATGTCAAGCTGGCCACATCCACCCCAGCCCCCCCAAGGTCAAACACAACCCTGATGCGTCCCTGAATGAAATCAAGTTTGACACCCCTGTCTTAGAAAGTCCTTGAAGCCAGTAGGAACTTTATCTGTGTCCTCAGGGTCACTTGTGTAATGCAGACGGGTGTGGAGCCTTCTTGGCTGCAGGATGTTTTCTGCCCTGTGTCCCTTCATTGTTGAAGACAGGTGCAGATCTTTGGGGATGAGTTTTATGTTGTCTGCATCTCAAACTGAAACCTTTTGACTAATGTAAATATTTTGGCTCCGTAACATTGTTGACTGAACAGACTGGTGTTGCATCAAGATAGTAGTTCAGTGTTATACATCTATTTAATGATCCAGTCTGGCTGCCAAATAACTCAACAACTTAGTGAGATAAATAGCTGTGCAAATTCTTCAAATGAATTTTTTTTTATAATATGCAAGATTATGTACTACAATATGTAGTTTTCTTTCTGAATCACAAAAGTAGCCAAGACTTTGAGGTACTTTATAAGCTTCTTCTGTCAAATTTGAATGGGTATTATATATTCCTGTCTGGGTATGGGAATATGATGAGTATGTATGTACAAAATTATGGGTGGAATGGCTTTTTTAATGACCCAAATACCAGGTTTCACAATATTTGTCTAAATTTTAACCTGATTGAAATCTTAAATGCTTGCAGTGGAATGCATTGTCTAAAGATATTTTATATTTTTGTTTGTAAAAATACCCAAGGGGATGGGTTTATTTGTTTTTGTTTTAGAGTGATCTTTGGAACCATGATTAGGGTTTATAAATGATGCCTAATGGCCTAGTATGATAAATTAACTAAAAAATTCTACCTTATTCAACAAACAGATATTTTATCTTGCCTTAGTGCGACATGTGCACCCAAGAATAGAAGTGGGAAGAAAAAGTTAATATTGATTCATGGGGACTCTATATTTATTTAAAATACATCTATACTGCTTTTTCAGGACTCATGCTTTAAAGGGTCTTAGAAAAATAAGATCCCATGGTATAAAAATCACTAAAATTAATTTAATTTTAGAATTAAGAATTATCCAGTCTAATACATTTAAGGAAGGTATAAAGAGAATAAGTAAACATCAAGAGTTTTCCTAGCATCATGCAATGAAGGAGTTGGTCTTAAAATGTACCTGCCTTATTTTTTTTTCTCCAGTTATACTTCATTTATGTGGGGCTGTTATAATTCCCAGCAATTTTAAAATTGAACATCATAAACTGTGCCAAAAGTGAAGCACAAAGATCATGAATTTGTTTAATCTGGACCGCTTTCGCTTCGAGAAGAGGACCAATGTTGAAGGACAAAATGCTCCATCTTCAGATTCTCCTGAAGATCAGAAAGAGCCCACTGCTTTCAATACTGTAAGGCAAAATTCTACAATTCCTCCCCCTTCAGAAGATCATGCTGCTGTTGGTGGAGAAGATGATGATGGTCATACTACTGGACCAACCTCTCCAGCATCTGATGTGTCCGAGGAAACCGGTAAACCCTGGTTTTTTTTCCTAATTTATAAATTAATCAAGATCCTATGTACATCATTTTACTGCTCTAAGGAACACTTGAAAATAAATTACTCCAAAACAAAAATACAGGCATTCTCTAGAAAACTTGTTAGTTAGTTATTAAATTACAAGATTCAATCTGACTTGGTCACCGCAACCAGAGATTTTGCCTTCTGAGCCATTGGACTCGTGCTGGAGCCCATCATTAGGAACTTCTCTCTGTAATTTGTTGAATTCCCTTCATGGTTTGCCCCTGTGACTATGTAGGACAGACGGGGAGGAAACTAACCACCAGATTGCAAAAACAGAAGCAAACTGTCAGACCAGGAGCCCCAAACTCATTGGTAGCCTTACACTGCAATGAACAAATACATACATTCAATTTGGTAGCTACTAAGATTGTTAGACGAGAAGGCACAAAAATAGCCAGGGAAGTGATTGAAGCCTGGGAAACAGGCCCCTTGTTAGTCAACAGAAGTGCTGATTTACCACCAGCCTATCAATTACTTAGAAGGTGAGGGCTGAGCAGCACAAGGAAACAACAGCTAAAGACATAAAAGCCAACCATCAACACCCCCCCCCCCATCAACATCTAAAAAGCCACATACAACAGGCACTATAAATACCACACAGAGAACTTTAAAGGTCTTATTGAAAAATATATAAATATGCATACAAAGCAACTATGTTGCTTTTTGGGACTTTACCTCTGCCTTTGACAACTTTCAAGTATGGGAAAAATTAGTTAAGACCGATATTGATAAGCACTTTTTAAAACTAATTATTGGACCACATATAGTTCTGACATTACAGCTAGCATAAGGATAGGCCCGTAGAGCCTTCTCAGACCCTATTTTATTGGAGAGAGGTATTAAACAGTTCCTTGTTCAATTTCTATATTAGTGATATTGTAGTCGTTACATTTTCCTTGTCCTGGGTGACCAATCTTTGGAGGGTCTAAAAAAGGTTACAAAATTCTTACCACCAGCTGTAGCTGTTGGTACATTTGATTTGTCTCTCATGTAATTTTCTAGCAGTCTTTAAACTTTGTTCTGATGGTTATTATAATGTATGCTGGTCTCTTTGTGTTAGGTCTTTCTGTAAATAAATTTTGATTTGTACATATATAAGTATTTATTTATTATAGGTTTCCTAATGACATTTATTTATTTTTTAAAAATACCAGACAGCTTTGTTGTATACGCTGTGTGTCATTTAGAATATTCAAATATGTGGAACTAAAATTTCCACAGTTCCTTCTTTCTGTGCCAGAATGATAGGAAAATTTAGTGCAGAATGAGATGGACATCAGATTGCCTGTCTCTGATTTCAGAACTAACCTGTGATATAAATAATAGAAATTATTTAACATGTCTGCTAGTTAATTCCTTATGAACAATTGTATATACATAAGTAACCTAAAGGTTAAGTAAGTCTTAATTTAATTAAGATGGAGTTTTTATTAGTAGATGATTTTGTTATAGGCGATTTTGCCAATTAAGTAGCATTCAATTTCTTTTAATGGAGCTTGTGTATATTGATTTTTCCATTTCCTTGGCCTCATAGATTACATTATAAGTCAAAATTGTAAAACAATTAGTTTTGTTTATAAATAGTCCTAATCTTTGAAAACAGATTTTTGTTCTTGTTCAATGAGATGTCTATTTTTAATCCATTCTGAATTTATTGAGTGCTCTGGAGCACATGTTCTAAACTTGAGAATAAATATTCTTGACTTGAGACTTGGTGATGGCTATATAAAACACAATTTTGGGAAAGTATAGTACATATTTCATTAGAACTCTTACTAAATGGAGCATATATCTGTAAGCTATGTTTTATTGAGTCCAATGCACTTCAAGTTGCAAGTTCTTTCTTGATTTCCATCTTGCTATATCAGTAAATCTTTCTAGCCATATGTTCCTATTATGGTTTGTCAATAAACTTTCACTACGCTTTAAGGAACATATCAAACATGCCACTTTACGTGAATGTTCACGTGCGTCTCTGCCATTACCAGGGTGGATTTGAATTTCAATCATGATTTAAATCATTAGTAAAAAGGCTTGCTTTAAATCAACTCGATTTAAATCATAATTTTTAAAGAGCAACTGTCATCTCCTGCAGTGGCTCATCCTCTGACTATTTATTTATTTATTTATTTAATTTTTATTTTATAGGATTTATATCCCGCCCCACTCCCGAAGGAATCGGGGCAGTTCACAGCCAATCTAAAAACCGAACATATAAAAGTTAAAATTAAGAACAAATTAAATCAATGGCCAGAAACCCAATTATAAAAGTAAAAATTTAAACCATTAACCAATTAAAATCCAGTAAATTTAATTTAAATTTTAAATTTTAGAATTTAAAACCCCGCTAAGTATTAGGCCAGATCGGCTTGTTGGAATAAATGGGTTTTTAATGCGTGCCGGCAGGTCCGCAATGGTCCGAATCTTGGGGCGATTCGTTCCACATGGAGGGTGCAGCCACAGAGAAGGCTCGTACCCTCGGGGCTGTCAGACAACATCGTCCCGACAATGGAACCCCAAGGAGGCCTGCCCTGTGGGACCGTACCGGTCGGCTGGAGGCTGACGGTGGCAACTAGTGGCTGACTAGCTTGTTGACTCACCGACAGTCCAAATATTGCAGAATATACAGCCTTATGGTACATAATTAAGCTCCCTTTCATGCTGAACAAACTAAATTACTAATGTATCTTACACAGAAAACTATACTTAAATAGATTTTTATTCCAAAAGCATTTTATTAAAATAAATTTGATATAAATAAAAAAACCAGATTTAAATAAAAAGATCTGATTTAAATTTTTTAAAAATCAATTGTTTTTATTTAAAAAAAAACATCAATTTTTATCCAGCCTTGGCCATTATTGAGTTTAGAATTCAGAGTTAAGAACAAATTTTTATTTCTCATTGTATCACAAAATACACCTTAGTTACAAATAGCATTTTAATTCTGTTTATGAATACTGTATATTTTGTATTGTTCATTCTGCTTCCAAAGATGACTCCAGCATTCCAGAAACTCCTGAAATGAAGAGAACAGTGCAATCAAAGTATTTTAAATACAAGAAAGATGTTATTGAATTGTCATCTGAAAGTGAAGATGAAGAAATACGAAGGAAATACAAAAATACAAAGCAACCCTCGGTTTCTAGAAAGGATGTTATTATAATGTAAGTTTTATAACTTCTTTTAGATTAATTGCTTATTTTAAAAATAAAAATCAATCTAGAATCTTTAGTATTTGATGTTCAGGTTTCCTATGATACAATATAAAATTTTCAGCATAAATATAATAAGATAGTAAACCAGAAATTATTGTGAATTTAATGGATATAGTCCTGAATAAAATACAGAAATGCATCATAAAGTTTTTAATTAGTAAAATTGTGAAAGTTGTCAAGGAGATGCTGATATGATAAGATACATTATATCAAATACTATCATTAATCCATATCAGGTCTTTCTACATACAGGTCTTTCTCTGACTAAAGTTCCAATGTTCTTCCCATAAGTTGACAATCTGCCTTTCTGATATATTGGTCTTGGATGTTTAAAGTTTATTTTTTGCTTGTTTTTCTAGAAGGGTAGGCTGAACATGGCATACTGAATCAGAAATGAAAATCAGAAAAAAATATTAACTAGAATAAAATATTCCAAAATGGAGCTGTCATTCACACAAGTGGAGTTTCATGTGTGAGTGCTCATTGCTGACACAAGTGGAGCTGCGTGCAAAACCTGTTCACTTCCTGTTCCGAAGAGGCTGTGGCCCAGAATGGGCTACGGCCTGGGGATTGGGAATCTAAAATCCTGATCTAAAAAAAAAACCCTACTACTACATCATTGTAAAAATAATGCAAACAATTTTCCTAGATTTAAAAAAATAACAATTATTCCTGATTTTATAATAGGGCTAGAATTTTTGATTTCCAGGAAATTTACCATTATCTTCTAATGTCTAACCATTGTTACCTAATGTCTTTTTATGTATTTTATGGTGCGTTTTTTAATTCTACAGTAAAAATTGTCATAATATTTTATTTATATTTACAGCTCTGAACCTTCTGATAATGAAAGTGAGAATGAATCATCCCAATCTTTCCCTAAAAATGGTCCAGCTGAAATGTCAGATACTACAGAGGACGAGGAGGCGGAGGAGGATCTGAATTACTGTAAACTCCAAACACTGAAAGAACTTTTCCCACAAAAAAGTGACCAAGCTTTATTAGAGGTAAAGTATTATAATATAATTATCAGGAAATATCCATAAACATATCTTCAATGTTTGAAGATACATCTCTTTCAGAGATTTCTTGTCTTCTCTTTCTCTGTATTTCAACAGCCTTAATCAGAATATAGGTAGTCACTAATTGAGTGGTTGTAAGTTGAGGACTGTCTTTATTAGAAAGAAGTGACAATGATGTATTCAGTCTGTCTGTCTCACACACATATACTGTATATTCAGATTCAGATTTTATTTGTCACATACATGATCATACATGGTACAATATGCAATGAAATGCTTTGTATAACCGCTTTACATTAAAGAAGAAATTTACAATTTAGATTTAGTAATTTTACACTTTTATACTGTTTTACAAATTTTCCAAATGTTAAGAATTTTTAAATTGAAAAAAAAAAAAAAGATTTAAACTGAAGTTGATTTTACAATTTAAGTCCTGGGAAAGCAAGGGGGGTGGGATGTCTGATGTCCCCACAGCTACTCACACACAGCAGTCTTCGCTGTGGGTCTGCTGCTAGCATTGCTGCCTCTGTCGGCCTGGATAGTTGGGGCTGCTCCTGGCGCTGCTGCCGGTAGTCTGGTTTCCCAAGGCTTCTCTTGGCGCTGCTGCTCTGGCAGTCCTGGCTGTTTGGGCCGCTCCTGGCACTTCTGCTCTGGCAGATGATAGCTTGTAGTAAAACCTTGCCTCTGCGCTCCGCTCCATTCCAGCCTGACCTGGTAGGGCCCGTAGGTTGTTTCCTGTTTTCTGTGTCTCCGCTCATCTCCCGGGCTTCTTTGTGCTCCTTCTTTGTGCTCTTTCGTCCCTCTTTCTTTGTGCTTCTTTGTTTCTTTGTGCTCTTTGTTTGTTTCTTTGTGCTTTCCCGATCCAGCCAGCTCGGCTTCTTTAGTAATGCCATTTGAAGGGTATTGAGTGGAAATTTAAATTATGGCTACAGTACTAGACAAGAGGCTGATTAAGGCTGTTGGTCAGGAGACCAAGAAATCCATTCTTCTTTTCATAAGCCACAACTTTAGTAGACCACAACCTACTTGGTAAGCTAAAAATGTGGGTTAGACAGTATTACCACCAGATGGATGTGTAACTGGCTGACAGATTGCACTCAATGAGTAGTCCTCAATGTAACTATATCTGCCCCCTAGAGTCGGGAACGACTAGCACGTATGTGCAGGGGGAACCTTTACCTTTACCTTATGCATTATTTGCCCAGGTTTATTTAATCACTTTAGCAAGGATTGTAGAGAATTAATTAATGCTATTCATAATGGCTAAAATAAATGCTTAAAAATAAGTTGTGATTCAGCAAGTTCCACTACAGATACTGTGTTTAATTAGCTTGTACTGCATGGTTATGGGTAATCTATACATATTTGTCCGTAGCAGGTTAGAAATCCAAGCTGTTACCCGACCTATTTTCCATGATTTATGGATTAGTTATTAAAGTACTTGTACCATGTTATATTTATCCACAAATTTTATTTTAAAATGGCTCATTGGATTTCAGAATAAAGATGCATAGGATTTCATAGCAAAATTTTAAAATAATTTTAATTTAGAAAATAAATATTTTTCTCATTTTCTTCTTGTAGCTCATAGAATCAACAAATACAATGGATGAAGCTATAGCTGCTGGTCTAAAATTGTTTGATGAAGGTATACAGCTATTTTTATTTATTCTCATTTTTTTGTAATTGACATGTTTGATATAATTACTATTTCATCATGCCAACTTCTTTATTATTGTTCAAATATATAGATTTACTGACATAAATACTAAAAAACTTACATAAAATATTGAAACTTGTATAGAAAAAGAGTTAAAATAGCAACAGCTGTTGCACATCTAATGTTACATGTTCTTAAATTCTTTTTTCCAAAGTTATGAGAAGTTACTGTGTCACTAGTGACTCTTGCTAAATACGCACAAATAGGTAGTTAGTTCCTACTGTGCATGTAACTTTTTTTTCAGAAACCAAACAAATCAACACCATCCTTTTATGCATATAAACTCACCCTTAAACTAAAATATATTTTATAATATACTGCATGTATAGAAATCTGTTAAATTGCTGAAGTTGAGATCTTGTAGAAGTACAAACTAAGCAAAATGCTGTTTCAATTTTGCAATGTCTAAATACTTCGCAAAGATGCGTTGTTTTGATCTGGTTCTTTGTTTCCTCATTGCCCTCAGCTGCTTCTTTTTTTTTAACAGCATTTTAAATAACTAAAATTTCAGATCTTTTTTTTATAGTAACTGACAAAGACACTATAGTGGGTATTCGTGAGTACAAAGACTCAGGCAAGAATAAACAAGTCTGTAAACAATGGGCAAGTTTTAAGATTATTGAACACCTGTTTGTCGAAGGGGAGAAATCGTTCATTTCTTCTGAAAGACGACAGTTGATTACATTATAAAACAATGTAAGATAAATGTAATTAATTTGTTTGATTAATTTGAACTAATGGTACTATTAACCATGTAATATTTCCCGTATTATCATATTAACTGAGATTTAGAGATTTGTATGATAGTTGGTCACACAGTCTGCCACATACTTTTGGCATTTTTATCTACCTACCATGTCCTTCCCAAAGACTGGGGCTATGCAGATTCTGTTTAATAACATTGCCTGTATCACTGCAGGATGTAAGCTATTCCAAGTAAAGCTGTAGTTTGCAATTGACCAATAGTGATTTTGCCGATGCCAATGGTATTCTAGTGAATGAAGCAGCCTAATGTTTTTATTGCACGTTGGACTGCGACTAAATTCACGAGAATATGTTTATACACACTAGAATTTGTAAAATTATAATTTTAACTTAATAGGTTAGGATCATCATTACGAACTAACCTAAAATCAAGAGGAGAGGTTAATGAGTGACATTATATATTGAAGATACTGAGCTCCCACACTCATCTGAATTGTAGTTTGTAAGAAGAGAAGACAAAAAGCTGTGTTTGTTGCGATAATGGCAATAGATTTGCCATTAAATGATATAGATATTTCACACTATAAAGTAAACTGTATATTGCATGAGCATCAACAGAACTAAAAATGCTGTCTGGAACATGTATAAGAAATAAGTGTTTCAAAATAGGGAGGTTGGCAGCTAATCTTAATTGTTCTACAGTACTATGCATTTGGAAGAGAGAGTTATGATTGTGAGTTTAGTTTACATTTTTAAATAAAGACAGCCCAACATAATTTTATTATTTTACTTAACTATTCCTGAAATAATACAAACAGCCATAATCACTTAGACTGGAAGACCTTTTCAGATATTAATTTAATGTACGTTTTTACTTATAAAAGGAGGATCTCGAAAGAGAAAGCTTGAAGAAGGTGCGATGAATGATTCGGAAGATAAGGATGACCAAAGTGCAAAAAAGAAAAGACTTGATCCTGTGAGCATTTGGTCATATTTTCTATAAATACCAGAACTCAATCTTAAGGGGGGAACTCAGTAGCCAAAGCAGAAGATAGTAAACTTCACTAAACTTCTGATAAATCTATTCAAGAAGTGGAAAAATTCCTCCTTTAGACCCAGAAGTCTTTGTTGATGATACTGGCTTAATATATAAGGATCTTGCTTTGCTTCCTGTACTCCTAAATACATTTTTATCTATTTCATTTCCTCAGTTAATGGTGATATAGCTGCTTGGGTTATGCCATTAAATGCTAAACATTGCCTTGAGCCTGACTGGACAATTTCTCTGTACCATGATTTGTTTTTGATAGTGATGATAGACATGGGATGCAATGGCTGGATAAAGCAGTAGGTGGAGCCAGGACAAAAAACTGATTTAAAATTATAATTAAATTACTGTAGATAATATGATTACTCTGGATCTATTTTAAAATTTTCTCCTATTACATTCTAAAATATAATTTGGTATCCACTTTTGGAGCTCTGAAGAGTTCCAAAAGTCCTGGGACCATAGACTACGCACACCTATGATTAAAATCTTTGTTTTTACTGAATCAGTGGAAAGTAAATTTAAAAAAAACATATACTCATAACTCTTTGATTATGCTACAGCTTTTGGGTATAGTTACAGATGTGTGTGTGTATCTCTCTCTTTGTGTAAAAATATGTAATTTCAAATTTTCACATTAGTATCTGAAATGTTACTTTAATTCTAAGAAAAACAAATGTAATTAATTTGATTGATTTGAATCCAACCATTAAGCAGTGCTAGTTTATCTAAATATGGGTTTTCTGCTCACTGTTCCCCCCCCCCCTTAAATGATGTATTTGTATTATACATTTGTAGGATTGTTTTAATCCTTTTATAAAATGCATAAATGTATATGTATTTATTTATTAATCTAAATGGTAGAGCTGAATTGCAAAATCAAATTGATCTTCTTTTTTTTCAACCATAGTTGGAAAATCCTGAAAACCAGGTGGAAAAGCATGAAAATCTAGTAAGCGAATTGCACAAAGAATTTCCAAGTTTACAAAAAGAGGTATGGTTTTACTTGACACAGTATACGTTTTAGGCCAATATTACAAATAGATCTGTAGCACCACTAATTATTGCATATCTGTCACATACAATTTTAGGAACTTGGAGCACTTTGAACTGTAAATAGGGACATTCCATCCTTCTCTAAGTTTTCAGTCTGACATAAAGGCTGATGGATTGAAATTTTCACTGAAATGGAGATTTGTAATTGTATAAACATCCATAGGAATTAAGATGTTTCAAAATATAGTGCTTTTAAAATTATTTTGGGATTTAGGATATTTTACATTTTATATAAGAGAGAGAGAGAGAGAGCATTAAAAATTTTCCATACTTTTTCATTTTGCATGTCACATTCAATGCTGGTGCTTGAATACTAACTATATTAACTGTAGACTAAAAGTATTGATATGCAACGTTTAAAAATCAGATAAAAATTATCATTGGAAGATATGCCAAACTATTGACATCTTTGGATTAGTTTGTTGCTTTTTTGTACTGCTATAGCAAATCAGCCTTAATTATTAGATAAAATATAAAGACTTGTAGATTTAGCAAGCTGTACATTATAGTTCTCAATACTGGGATACTTTTTTGAACTGCTGTTTAGATGAGACTATATACATATGTGCAATTTTGATAACAAAGTCTCTGTGTTTTATATGCTTTATTAATCCTGTGATCATGCAGGATTTGTTTATTTTGTGAATTAGGAACTGAAAGATGTACTTCAGGGACATAACTGGATATATCAAGAAGCTTTGGATTCTTTAAAAGCATTTATGGAAGATCAAGAGGGTAAAGATATTTTTATTTTATTTAATATATATCATTAACTAAGTAAGCATGCATCTTTCTTATTGCCCACATATTCAGTGAGATCCACACTCTGTTTCTAATAAAAGGTTTGAAAGATGTTTAAAAATTATTCTGTATGAATTTTGTTTAATTTAGTGAATCAGGACTTAACATAAGAGCAAAGTAAGTTACAGTAATGTGATAAAAATATAAGACATGATAGTAAAAACATACACTAAATAGATGCAGAAAGGAGAAAATCTTATGCAAATAAGTTTTAATCAGACTTAAAATAACAGAATCAGCACCATTTAGGAACATGGTGTTGTTAAGTAAGACTGAGTGTCATTATGGAAGAAGCTCTCTGTGTCATTCTTACAAAGAATGAGCTGAAAGAATTGGTGGCAATGCATATTCTGGTAATCTTTAAACATGAATGAATTAGAGTAAGAAGAATTGGCATTTTAGGTACTGTGCCCCAAGCCATTTAGGACTTTAAAGGTTCTTCTGTTTCTAAGGGCTCTTTATAAGGACGCTGGCATCCCCTACACTCCCGCTGGAGATGTTGCCTAGCCTGGGAATGAAACGTTCGGAAACCAACCCACAAGCTCAGAGAACGAACCTTCATCCTCATCCTACACCCAAGCTACAGATATTTGCCAATATTGCATACCTATAATTGCAGCTGTTTAGACATTAATGCAATATTTTGAGGGGACAGCATATTTACATTGTACATTTGCACTGTTATACAAGCTGTTACTTTACATGGTAGCCAAGTGTCATTTCTTCAGTGTTGTCACATGAAAAGACATACTTAAATATTTGCAAAACGTGAGGGGATGTACTCACTTCTGTGATACACTGTATCTTTTAAACCTTTCTTGTCTCAGGGTTCGTTCTTCTCAAGTTCAGCGAGGCCTTAGTTGAGAAGCTATGTACTTAAGTATGCTTTTTCAGAAGTGGGGGTAACTCATCTAGAAGAGAGCATTCATCTGATTACTAGATATGAGGACCACCTATATTCTCCCATCTTTCCGAATTCAAGTTTTGTTTATCCTATAGCCCAATACTGACTCCAGGCACTAGAATGACAGCTGCAAAGCTTTGCTTAAATATGATAACATAGATAAATGTTTTCCCCATAATGATAGAATGCGTATGAGAGGGCTTGACAGCTTTGTATAGATGGTGAAAAGCATGGCAAATGAAACAGTGCTTTGCGAGTCCCCCAAAGGCTGTGTGGAGTTGAAAACATTTCCCCCCCTTTAAAAATAGACATTTGTGACTCATATTGTGACTGAGGAGGCCTTTTCAAGAAGAAACTTCACCCATTTTTAAAGATAATATTCCTGGATTCCCTCCAGTCAGTTTCCATTAACTTCCCATTGCGAAAATTCAGGAAGGGCAAATATTCAAGAATGAAGGAAATTTCTCAAGCCCCTCCATGTATTCTGCCCATGTTCTTTTGCTAGGATTGAAACTCTTCTATGATCACTACTAAGCACTTATTTAATGGAGTGATGTTGGTGAAGTAAAAATGCTTCATGCTACGGAGTGGAAGAATAACACGTCTTCCCAATATCCATTTATTGGCAGTGTGATACTCGCAACGCAAGGAAGATTTTCATTTCACTGCTTCTTGCAATGCTGTGTCAGACAACATGTCAAACACTGCTCTGAAATGTTCTGACTGTTTTCGATCATTTCGGTAGGAGTGAAACGGGGCAAGACAGATGCACCGAGCCTAAAAGGTGGTTCAATTTGAACAGAAGCAGCTTCATGGCTGCTTCTTTAGACTCCTGCGAGATCCAATGGGTTTTGCTATTTTCAAACTGTCTCCATCCTTTTCATGTTACGTACGCAGATGCACCTTCAAAGAGTGAAGTTTCAAATGGAAAGAGCACCTCGGTTAATGATGCCACTTGCCAGCAGAAGGATGCTAATACGAAGCTGGAAGAGAAACCATCCAAAACTTCTGAGAATGGCTTCAGGAGAAAGGAAAAAAAGAAAAAAATTTGGAGTACTAACAAGGACTCCCAGGAGGTCCAATACGAGTCTGCTTCGGAAGCCGGTAGCTCCCTTGATGAGGACTATAGCAGTGGGGACGAGGTGATGGAAGATGGTTATCGAGCAAAAATTCTTAGTTTTCTTCAGCGTGCCTCTCTTGGTGAACTCACTTTGATTCCACAGTGTTCTCAGAAAAAGGCTCAAAGAATAATGGAGCTCCGTCCCTTTAATAGCTGGGAAACTTTGGTAAGTCTGTATTCTTTTCTTATTTAAATATATATATATATATACCAACAGCATAGAATATATTCAAGGGATGTCTTCCTACTAAGAAGGCAGGTATGTGTCGCTTTACCTAACCAAGCTAAAACACTTTGCTTCTTCTAAGCCAGTAGCATTTCAAGCAGTGTCAGATGACCTAACTTTGAATGTATTAAGGGATGATTTTCTTGAAAAATAGAAGCTGATTGGCTGGCAACACTGTCATTAATTCTTGAGCTCGGAAACTTGGTTCACTTTACTGCAGGAGAAGAATTTGGAGCTTTCATTTGGTGAAGCTGCTGTTTGCTAGTCTTTGCTGATCTCCTGTAGTTGAAAACACCATACAGAAACGAAGAGAATGTGGCAATTTTTTTTCCCTGCAGTTGTCTCAGAGAATCGGTAACCAACTTACAGAGTTTCTCCATGATTGAGATGCCAGGATAAGTGTGTTAAGCAGTTGATGAAGAAACTTTCGTTATTTCTTTTGATTCCTTCATTTTAACTCATTGCTGACTTTTTTAATTTTAGCATTAAACAGTTTTGGCAATTTTCTTAAGTGTTATAAGGGTGATTTTTTTTTTTAAACTTTCAAAAACAAATTAGAAGTCTTGACATGGAAATGAAAGAAAGCAAGCATACCTGTTGGTGAGTACTTTTTATACTGCTCCAAACATAATTTAAAAAAAAAACTTTAGTTTTTTATTTCAGTAACATTATTTTATGCTATTCCACCAAAATGAACAGTCTTTGGTTTTAGAGGTGTGATTTTGTGATTGGGTTTGTTAATTTTTAAAGGACAAATTGTGGGGTTTTGGTGTTTTGTCTGTGAGTTTTATTTGACATTGTTTCAGATAAATTGTTGAAAGTAAGCTATTTTATCTAATTCTTCTGATGTTTGTTCTTTAAAAAAGTATTTCTGGGAGTTGAGACCACTGCATTTAAATACTTTTTAAACCCTACCTCTACACATGTTGCATTGTTCTGAATTGAGTATTTAAGTATATTGGACCCTAAATTGTTTGGGTCAGGTTTTTGAATTAAAAAAAAAATACTTTTTTTGCATATTTTAAAGTGCATACATGAAAAATACATGCGGATAGCTTTACAGCAATTCTGCTTCCGAAGTTATTTTGCCTGGAGTCTTATACTTTGAACAGAACATCTGTCCTTTAGAAACATGTTGAGTTTTGTCTAAACAGCTTCTTTGCAATAGTAATTGCTAAAGGGGCTGCCATTGCGTAGGCCTGTTTTAATTCAAACCTCTTTCATAAAGGATTCGTTTATCAGCACCAAAATATTTACTTAGCTTCTGTAACAACATGCTCTAATATTAATGAAATTCAGCAAATTATATTCTTGGGAGTTTTCAAGAAGAGAGAACTTCTAAAAACCTCTGACAGCAGACTATTCAGCTGTCCAATATTTTTGTTACTATGCTTTAAGGCAATGTTGGGAGGGGGAAGGGGGGAATCATACTTTGAAGCAAATATAAATAAAAAATGAAAGTATTCCAGTTTCTTTTTAACAAAGACATTAAATAACTTTAATTAAGATGTTAAACACATTTAATTTTAAATGTGAAGTCTAAGAGCTGACATGGATTTGATTGTAATTAATTTTATATGTGGTTTTAAAATTTGAATAATGCATAAATATGCCTAAAGAGACTATAAACTTACAATTTGCATATTCTAGTTTTGCTTTTTAAATTGTTCAGTTATCAAGTAAAAACTGTTTGCAATATTTTTAAAAAATAAGAAATGGAATTTGTTTAAGCTGACTTACATGTGTACAAGATGAATGTTTCAATAATTCATAAGATTTATTTTGAAGAGTGGCTAAAGGTGTTTCTTGTTTTTACTCAAGACTTGGAAACAGGTGGAGATAGTGCAATGTGAAACAAACTGGGTGGTTGTTTTTTTTTAACAGATGGTTTCAACTTGAGGTGTAATGTTTAAAAAGTACAAGTCTTCACATCCATCTGGCCTTTAGGCATTTAAAATAATCATGTTGAAAATATTAAATTAACCTATTAAAATTACAGGTAAAATAAATTCACTTTTAGAGGTTCAATCCTACTTAAATGCAAACATATTTCATAACCATTTAATCTTTACAGAGTTCATCGGAATTGCCAAATAAAAGCCACAACTTTCTAAGGAAGAGCTGAAATGCGCTTCACAATCTGTTACTTAATAATGAAAATTGTTGGTATAAATTAAATAATTAACATTTTACAAGATTAAATGGTGGAAATCTCACTACTTTGGCTGAGAGCTAAATAAGCTTTGGGATTCCTGTTGTTTTTTGGGCTCTTGGTCCCCATCACAACATTACAGCTGAATTAGAATTAATCAGGCTTAATGTTTCAACAAGCTTCAAAAGTAGAAGGAAGTATATGTGTGTTTCCCTAAAAACTTTCCATAGCACCTTACAGGCTTCCTGTTCTATCTGATTTTTAATAAATGTTCGAATGTTTGAATTTTAAAAAATAGGAAACAGGCAGGCTGCAAACTAATAACCTGTAGCATCAGCTCTACTTTCAAGAATGGTGTTGGAAATAGATGGACTTTTAAAATTCTTGATGTTTCTGTAAGATGCATTTAACTTATGTTCTTATTATGAATCTGTACAATACCAAGATAAAAATAAAAGGACGCCTATTTAGCCTGCACACTATGAAGGAGATTATCTCCTTTAGAAGCAGAGAATAGATGCTGGTTTTTTTTACTGATTTACAATCATGGATTCAACAAAAGATCTTTATAGCTTTAGGATTAGGAAAATAAATCTTACTCTGCATTCTATTGCATATAACAAGTTATTTCTCTGTTTAGACAAGCATGGACGGTGTTTGTTAGTGCTGGAGGCAATCATAAAATTGCAGATAGATTTTTGACAGGTATTGTCCAGGTTGATTATCTTGGCTTTAAAAGGACATTCCATCCAGGTGGGTGGTGAAAAACTTTAGCTTTGAAAACTTTAAAGCAGGCTTTAGCTGTTCTTTCTCTTTTAGAAATAATGGTTTGTACATCTGCCAAAGTAATTTATCACTGTGAGCCATGGACATAGCCTCAGCAGTTCCCAAATAAGTCCTGTGAATGCTTTGTAGATCTTTATTTTTGATTTTCTATCACTTTGTTAGCTTTGGACCAGCCTAATAAATAAAAGCACATCAAAGAAATTAAGTATATAGATTCTAAGAAATTTTCAGCTCCATATTAGTAGCGCCCTCTTTTGTTGAAACATGATTTTAAAGTTTTTATACTTTGTGACAATCAAATATAACAAAGCAGTTTGAAAAAACCTGTTTTGGGTTCATGGTATCCGTGAATTCATTCTAAAAACGCACAGGAATATTAATTACTTAATATGTTTTACTATATGGGCATGCCAGAAAACTGATCATACACTGCTCCACTGTTTAATGAATAAGATAATAATTCATGAAATTATTTTAATAATTATTAAATTAATTAAGTTTTGTCCAGTTTTGTTTTCTTTTTGAACTTTTTTTTCCTTTTTGCAGTTTGCATTTTAATGTTTTGAATAAAAATGAAAAATTATTGAGGGGAAAAAATAATAACCAAAAAATCTGAGCAGTAAAACTGATGTATTCTCTATGTTCAATTTATTTGTATTTAAACCTAGTGACTTTTTTTTTTCCCTTCCTCGCTGTCTCTCTGGCAGTTCACAAAAATGTGTAAGACCAACGGCTTGTCGGAAGATATTATTTGGAATTGCAAAACACTATTAAGAGAAAGAGATGTTGTGCTAAAACTTATGAACAAATGTGAAGAGATCTCAAATAAACTGACCAAACAAGTAACAAAAATAACTGGAGATGGAGGTGGTGGATGGAACATTGACCAACCATCCATTCTAAATCCAAGGTTAGCAAGTTTTGCTTATTAAGAAATGCAACAAATAAACAGAAAAGAAAGACTGTGATATAGTATGGTGGTTAAAGTGCTAAATTAAGAGCAGAGAAACTCACATTCTACAGTGGTCCCTAACTATTCTGGCTTTGCGGATTGGCAGCGGGATGAGATGCTGTTTCACACCGCTTACACAGATGGAGTTTTGTGCTCTTGTGAGCTCACTCATTTGCACAGACTGTTTACAAATAATTTCAGCCGTGTTTAAATGTCTTCTATTAAAATTAAAAGGACTAATTTGTTGGCAGAGCAAGCTGTGAGCTTTGTACATCAAGACTTGTTATACTTTTGAAGCATTTATCATATTTACACGTTCTAATTCATACCAAAACTGTAATGTAATTTACTATTATTTCCCATATAATAGTGGGACAGTTGTGGGCAGCATGACTGTAACACAAAGGCAAGTTTTGAACTTGTGTCTTTTAGCCACTATGCTCTACCTGTTTGTTAAACTGCGCCAGTCAGGGGATTTGAATTTACATTACAGTAACTTTTATACTTCCTTTTTTTATTATCAGCATGGAACTTAAGCCATATCAGAAGATCGGTTTAAATTGGCTAGCACTTTTGCATAAGCACTCACTGAATGGTATTTTAGCTGATGAAATGGTAAGTTGAAAAAAAATTGTAGCTTTATTTTGCACTCAAATAATTTATAGTGCATGTAGCTGACCCAAAGTCACCAATGAATTTCCATGGATGAGAAAGGGCTTAAACATGGGTCTTTTTCAGCCTTAATCTAACTCCTTACCCATTGCATCACATTTAAGCTAATAAAAATCTTACGTTTCTATGCAAGAGAGAAAGTGACACATCTGAACAGGTTAACATGAAGACCTGGGACTAAATCATACCATGAGGGTGTGGAGTTTTGGAAAAAAGTAATTTGGCTGTCTTGCAACTTCAGAAAGGTGTCACTAATAGAATCAATATATGAGACTGCAGAATATCAAAAGCTAAAAACTTGGGACTTGAGTTTTATGGACAAAGCAGTAGTTGCTAAGAAGAATCTGTCTCTTTCCTATAAGTCTAGACCGGGGTTGGCAATTATGGCTCCTTCATGACTCGTGGACTTCAACTCCCAGAATTCCTGAGGCTGGCTCCTTCATGACTCGTGGACCTCAACTCCTGAGCCAGCCTCAGGAATTCTGGGAGTTGAAGTCCATGAGCCATGAAGGAGCCATAATTGCCCACCCCTGGTCTAGACCAGTGAGTGCCATCGCCCCAACTCAGCTCCGCCACATTTCTCTGTCGCATTTCTCACCATGGTTTGCAGGAAAACAGAAATTTGTGAGACTAAAAAAAAAGTTCAGTCAATCAATTGTAACTTTTCACAAAAGAAGAAGATCTCGCCTCCTGCAGAGCTGTCAGTGTTGTGATACCCTGCCAGCCAGCTGGTCTTCAGCTCTCTGCCACACACGTGAGACTTGCAATTTGGGCCCTCAGTCTCTAAAAGGTTCGCCATCTCTGGTCTAGATTTATTGCATGAATGAAGAATGAAGACAAAGTTTAGCGGTTGTACTGTGTAGATTAGAGATGTTACAAATGATTTGAAGGAGGAAATACTATGTGTAACATTTTAAACAGGTTATCATTTACTTCTCAATAGGTTTCTATATTTTAGATTTAACAATAGCACCAGGCTATAAAAATAATTCTATTTTAAATTACTTTTTCCCTAGGGTTTAGGAAAAACCATTCAAGCAATTGCTTTTCTGGCATATCTTTATCAAGTGGATGATGTCGGTCCACATTTGATCGTTGTGCCAGCATCAACATTAGGTAGGTAAAATTCTGGATCCTTGTGTTGGGAAAAACACCAATGGAATTTTAAATATTTCTTAATTTTTTGCTTACAAATTTTGAAAAATTGGCTTTATTACAGCTGAGAAAAAGCCTCACAGAGTTAAGAGTGCAATACTACAACAGATTTCAGAGTAGGTAATTGAACTTTCAACATCTGTTTTCAATTATGTCAGGGTTCCAAACGTCAGTAGAAGGAAAAGCCAGACACAGTATCAAACAAACCGTGATGTTCTTTACTTCTTCTCTGCGTGATCGGTACAAACTGAATCACATAAATGAAATTTAGTCAGTGCTGCCACCTAGTGTTCCCACCACCATATATATGTGCTCCTACTGCCTGCGCACATGCCCCCACCCCACGCTACTTTACCCCCACGCCTTGCAGCATCCATTGGCTCAGCTTCTTTCCCAGCCCCCACATCAGCTAGTCCAATTAAGTTCTTCCTCATTGGTTAGTTGCAAACCAGCATTCAGCAATCAACTGCCAGCTTCTCAAGGTTTGTTTGGAGTATATAAGAGGTGAGTAGGCTGAGCAGCAACCCATGGATGGCTCCCACCCCCCCATCCTGAAGGTCAGCCTCAGAGCTGCAGAGCCAAGGCTGACAATTATATTTAAACGTAGGAATGTTATCAGCCCTGTAGAACAGACCAGCTTAAGAATCCAGTAGAAGTTGTATGCATGAAAACTACTTTTATTAGATAGATATTGTAACAGAGTCTTGAAAGTCAGAATGTACTTCTCTCACCTAGGGAGTGGCCTGTCTGAAACATTTTTCTCCATATTTTTGGGAATGGACTTCAGTTGCACTTGTCCAGTCATTGCATTGGTAACACATCTTTCAAGGTCCTTCGAAGCCAGATACAAATCTAAGCATAGTCTTAGAGCCCCTGCATATTTAAGTTGCCTGGCATACTTCCATCATCATGTGACAATCCTAGAAGTCACTGAAGGTACAGGCAGCCCTTGATGTATGGCCACATTTTGCCCAAAATTTCTGTTGTTAAGCGAGACATTTGTTAAGTGAGTTTTGCCCCATTTTACAACCTTTCTTGCCACAGTTGTTAAGTGAATCACTGCAGTTGATATGCTAGTAATGCGGTGGTTAAGTGAATCTGGATTCCCCGTTGACTTTGCTTATCAGGTCACAGAAGGGGTGATCGCATGACCTGGGGGGGGGGGGGCACAACGACGGTCATAAACGCGAACCAGTTGCCAAGCATGTGAATTTTGATCACATGATTGTGCAGATGCTGCACAGGTCGTAACTGCGAAAGAAGGTCACAAGTCGCTTGTTTTAGTGTGGTTGCAACTTTTGAACCGTCATTAAACAGACTGTTGTAAGTTGAGGACTACCCGTATTCCTCAAAAGTACTGAAACGGGCATTTCCCAGAAACTAGGTTAGAAAGAAGGCCAAAGACATAGCAAATTTCTAAAATTGGGAAAACCACAACATTGCTTTGGAAATATCCAGATCCATTCCTATGCTCATTTTATCTTTGAGCCAATGTATTGCCTCCGGTAGTCCTTGTTACTGGCCCAGTCATTCAGCAGCCGTTCAGAGTTGGGATGGCACTGAACAAATGGTACTCGCAACTGGGCCTCATTCTGATTGCAGCTGTCATAACACCCCACACGATTGCAGTTCATCCTCCTGGCAACCAGTTCACACTAACAACAGTGGCAGAGATCACACGGTCCCTATTTGCAACTTCCTTGCCAGCTTCTCACAAGCAAAATCAAAGGGGAAGCCGGCAAGGAAGGCAATTCTGGTAAGTCCCTCCCAACACCTGGCCTCCTTCCACTTGCCCCAACCTGTGTCCTGTGTCGTCTGGCCTCCCTGCATTCACACATGGCCTCTGTCGGGCTTCCCCATGCTCCTTACTTGGGACTCCCGCTCCCTCCTTACTGGGACTCACACCAATTCCTGCTGAACGACGTACAAATTTTGGGATTACAAGACACAAGATAAATGGGGCTTCCTGGAACATTGAGCTTTATCACCATATCCCTTAGTGATGGCAATCCCAGTCCCAAGTGCTGTCATAACATGAGGACGACTGTCGTTCATTTGTATCGTCTAAAGCAGGGATGTCAAACTTGCAGCCCGCAGGCCAGATGCGTCAAACGCTGGCCACACCCATGCCCAGTTTAGCGAAGGGGGGAACAAGTCATTGATACATCATGTGACGACGCGAGTTTGACACCCCTGGTCTAAAGTTTCAATTAGTGAGATTCTCCAAAAGATTTATTTCGGGAACATCCGTTATGTTTTGAGGAAAATACAATAAGAGATTACGTAAAGAATTTTAAGACCGTGGTGCAAATAACTACCCACCTTCACCCCAGTTTCACGACGTTTAAAATTATGTCTACATCGAACCCTTTCTCCAAAGAGTGTAGGGCTTTTTCCACTAATAGTGCAATCCTACATACATTCACTCCAAGGAAACCTGATGATAGATGAAGGATCCCAAACAGCTTTGTTAGTGTGGAGAATCCCAGCCCAGCCAGTCACAGCTGTGTTGTAGTTTTGTACTTTAGGAGGTGAGCAAGTTAGGACTAATGTTCCCCTGTGGGTAGATTAATAAAATGCTTCTTTTAACAATTTGATGTATTTTTCTTTAACAATAGATAACTGGATAAGGGAAGTTAACCTGTGGTGTCCAGAACTTCAGGTTTTATTTTATTACGGTAAGAAATTGTGCTTCAAGGTAAAACATCTATAGCCAAAATACAGTTCTATGTTTTTATAGCATAATG
The DNA here is from genome assembly GCA_017656035.1 of Myanophis thanlyinensis. Taxonomy (NCBI): domain Eukaryota; kingdom Metazoa; phylum Chordata; class Lepidosauria; order Squamata; family Homalopsidae; genus Myanophis; species Myanophis thanlyinensis. The sequence goes on along the minus strand of JAEANM010000283.1, from coordinate 13,225 downwards.
TAGCAAACTGAACTTGTGAATTTGCAATCAAATTCATAAAGAATGATTTAATAAGTTACCTGGAATTACTGAAAAGTCTTAACTACTTTGCATTTTTGCCTAGGATCTCAAGAAGACAGGAGGCACCTCAGAATGGATATCCATAATAAAGTAACCGATTTCAATGTGATCGTGACAACGTAAGTAGAAATCCATTAAAATGTAGTTATAATCTAACAAAGTACTTCTTTTCAAGTATTTCATTTGAGCGTGATGTTTTTATTTAGTGTAATAATAATTTCAAAAAGGGATGCACAACTTCACATACAGTAATATTTCAAACATTTTGTAAAATCCAGAGTTGATTTGCAGAAATAAAAATATATTAATGCTCAGTAGTTAGACTGAAGAGAGATTATGTTCTTTTTTTCCATTAGTATTATTACTCATTGCATGCAGAAAGAAAATATGTTTGGGATGATAACTACAGGGGAAGCAAATACTGCTTTTTGTAACAGACACTGAATAAATCTATTACAAGAATTTCTACTGTGTCAGCATAGTTGGAGCAAACAATTATTCTCAACTTTGTCCTCAAAAAAGATTTGTGTAGAAAATAAGATCTATATAATTTAGTCAGCTACAAGTCATAACAATGGATTATTTGTAGGGCTGAATAATTATCAGTACAAGATTTTTTTATTGGAATAAATACATTTTTCAATAAATCGTGTTATTCCCATTGATTGTGGGGAGATATAAATGAATATATTCTTGTAAGCACACCAGATGTAATAGATGTGGCATAATCTAAAATGCATTACAGGTTATACTTTCCCAGTAAAAGATTATCTTTAGAGATTTTGTTCTGTATGTTGGCTATACTACAGGTAGTCTCATTTAGTGATCCAAGTGGAACTAGCAAACTGAGTCATTAAGCGACGTCTTCGCTAAGTGAAAAATCACATGACCATGGCTATGCTTATGATTTTAGACAAGATACTGCATACTAACTGACTAATGACAAAGATATGATTGAGAGACATTGGGAAGGTCATAAATGCAAGCATTGGCCACAAAGTTACCATTTCATCACCATTGTAACTAGAATAGTTGCTGTCCGAGGCAGTCACTAAGCGAGGAGTACCTGTAATGGAAAAATAGTTGTGCACATTGTGCTACAGTGTTGCATACAAAATGCAACCAAAGGCAAATATAATATTCAAATTGCATCAACTGCTTCAGTTCAAATGTTCTTAGCAATTATATTTTTTTCTGGTAATGGTTCTTAAAACTCTTGCTAGAGTTAAATAGTTCTTTCATTTAAATATGCATGTTTTTAAACAAGAAACTTGCATTATTATACTATCAGAACTGAGTTAATGAATGATAGAAAATATATGTGTGTATGTAATCAATCAATTTATGCATGTTTGTAATGCAACTTATGCTTATAATTTGTTCTCTTGATAGGTATAACTGTGCAATTAGTAGTCCAGAAGATCGTAATCTGTTTCGCAAGATGAAACTACATTATGCAATTTTTGATGAAGGTCATATGCTAAAAAATATGGGTTCTGTACGCTATCAACATCTGATGACAATTAATGTAAGGCACCGATTGTTTCTTTACTTTTTGTCAGTTATGATTGACATGTTCAAGGATCACTAAACGTTGCATCATAAGTAAAATACTTTTTAATACACAGTCCGTTTCCCATTTTTACAACATTAAATTGCAGTCCTGTAAAGAGTTACCTAACTGAATTCTCTAAATATGCAATAAGCCTTAGGTCAAAATATAGAAGCTATATAAAGCCATAAGTGGCACATCTCTTGCATGACCATCTCTTCTTATCGTCTCTTCCTGTCCCACAAAGTTGCATAGAATTGATAAACCTGTTTTTGAATCAATGCCACCTAACAATGCCATCTAAGAGGCATGACTTCTCTGTTACTCTTGGGAATAAGCCCTTCCAGTACTGTCTCTGAATGTTTTACCACCAGCCGCTGTTGTCTATTGAATATTATTTTTGACTTTCTTGGCGTTTGTTATTTTGTTTTGCATACTATTGCGATTAATTGCATAGCCAACTATGGTAGCCATTATCTCTGTCAGGTGACAAAAACGATTGAGATTTTCACTGTATTGTTTCACTTCGGTGACATTTAAGGCCTGTTACTTGCAACTGCCTGATCATTTTAAAGATTGGTAGGCCATTTTTAAAACTATGTGCAACTATGACAGTATTACACTTCTCAGCAGTGAGATGAATCTCACAATGCAATGTTTTGGCAAAACGTTGGTGGTTTCATCTTTGAATCACTGTTTATTTTTTTTATCAAAACAGGCAAAAAATCGTTTGCTACTAACTGGGACTCCTGTTCAAAATAATCTTTTAGAACTTATGTCCCTATTGAATTTTGTAATGCCACACATGTTCAGCAGTAGCACCAGTGAAATTCGGAGGATATTCTCTTCTAAATCAGTAAGTGTATTTTGTATATATATTTTTTTATTCTTTTGAGATGGAGATAAAAATTATATGATTATTGCTAATTTTACATTGTAAATTTAAAGATAATTTTAAAACACAGTTCAAAAAAAATCATTCAAGTTTTCAGCTGTAGATATTCTGTACAATAGTAAACATTTAAACATTTTAGTAATTGTCGTAACCACAATGTAGCTGGGCATGGACATACTGTGATTTAACAGTGGTTTGTATAATAAACAAAAATGACTGGGTTCAAACATAGCATTAAACTAAAACAATGCACATTACTGCTTAGCATGGAATTTGAACCAAGCTTTATTCTGAATCAAGATATTCATGTTAAGGGCAAATACATACGATTTCTGTTTGTGTTACAATAATTTTCTTTCACTGACAGTATGAAATGCTCCTTTATGCTTTTCATTTTTTTATTAGAAACCATCTGAGGAGCATAGCATATATGAAAAAGAGAGAATTACACATGCAAAGCAGATAATAAAACCATTCATCTTAAGAAGAGTAAAAGAAGAGGTATGCCTTTATTCTACAGTGAACAGTCACTATTTGATATCAAGTTATCATAAATAAGTGGAGCTTCCAAGTGGAGCTTTGTATCTGTGGATTAAAATTGGTTCTCCTGATAACATAGAATTTCGAACTTGGTCTGCTAGGTGCTGCAGCAACTACCTCCCAAAAAAGACATTATTGAGTGGTGTGAAATGTCTGAGAAACAGGAAGAATTATACCAAGATCTTTTTAGCTGCTTTAAGAAATCTATTGATGGTCAAGGTATGAATGCATATTGATAAAAACAAAGCAAAAACACAGCTCCACTGGGTTTTTTTTAGTTATATCTGGGGGAAAAAGACTTTTTAATTAACATGCTGGAAGCATATGGATATGTTTTCCTGATGCCTGTTTCTTTTCATAGAAAAAAATTCTGAAATGGGTAATGTCATGATGCAGCTAAGAAAAATGGCTAATCATCCGCTCCTACACCGTCAGTATTATACCTCTGAAAAACTTAGAATCATGTCAAAACTCATGCTCAAGGTAAGAGATTTATGCATTTTAGTTTTGTCATAAGGTTCATTTGTCCCAGAAATGGGTGATATATTTAGTGAGTGAGTGAGTGAATAAACAAACAAACAAATAAATAAATAAATACAGGTGGTCCTCAACTTACAACAGTTCACTTAATGACCATTCAAAATTACAACAGCGTTGAAAAAAGTGACTTATGACCGTTTCTCATGGTTACGACATTTTCAACATCCCCATGATCACATGATCAAAATTCAGATGCTTGGCAACTGGTTCATACTTACGACCATTGCTGTGTCCCAAAGTCACATGATCGCCTTTTGCAACCTTTGGACAAGGAAAGTCAATGGGGAAGCCAAGTTCATTTAACAACTGGGTTGCTAACTTATCAACCGCAGTGATTCATTTAACAACTGAGGTAAAATGGGGCAAAATTAACTTAACAAATATCTCGACGTCAAATTTTGGGCTCCGTTACGGTTGTAAGTGGAGGACTACCTGTGAATGGGTTGCTTGAGATTTTCTTGGCAAGGTTCTTCAGAAGTGGGTCGCCATTACCTACATTTTAGGGTGGAGTGAGTGACAGAGTCAAAATTCCCCAGCTGACTTGGTGCCTCAGGCAGGACTAAAACTTACAAGTCTGCCTGTTTCTAGCCTAGTACATTAACCATTATACCAATTTGGCTGTCTTGTCAAGAGCAATTTTATATTTTTGGAGAAACTGACAAAATCAAACATTAAAAATTGAAAAAGATTGGGAATAAGTTCTACAATGAAAAATGGCTTTATATGACAAAATAAAAGTGTTCTAGTTTTGTAATCTGCCCTAAGTTACGAATGGATTAAAAAAAAACCTGGAAAATTATTACACAAGGTACATTTGTCCTGTTTACTCACAATTTGAGATCTGGCTTTAGTGCAGTAGTTAATAGACTTTAGACTTTTAGACTTTTATTAAATTTATATACCGCCCCCTCTCCCAAGGGACTCGGGCGGTTCACAGCAATTAAAAAACATACATAAATAAGTTAAAAACCAATTAAAATAATTATATAAGCTGAAAATTAAAATTAATTTAAAAACCCACAATTAAATGAATTAAATTTAAAATATAAAATTCCCAAATTTAAAATTTAGCCCTGAGAGGTGTCAGGCCAGGCCGGCTAGCTGGAAGAGATGGGTTTTCAACGCACGTCGGATAGATAATAATAGGTAATGTATATCTCCCTGCACGATCAAGACAAATTTAAAAGATTCTGCATTTATTTATTTCACTTTACATGGGCACCAATTTCCCCCATGCAATTCTGGGAGGTAACAGATTAAACTATAATATAAATACAAAGTTTATTTAAAAAAAAAAAAAAACCACTATTGCAACCTGACTAAAATAAAGTGACAGCCAAATGAAGCATTCACCAATGGCTCCATTACTCCTCAGGCCTACATATTTATGTAATCAATCAGGTGTAAAGAGAACAGACTTAAAGCAGCTGAAGCTCAGTCTTCTAGAATGGGTGTCAAAATCAAGGCCCACGGGCCAGATCAGGCCTGCGGGGTGCTTAGATCTGCCTCACGAGGCTGCTCTGGAAACAGTGAAGGAACAGCCCATGATGCCTCTGCCAGTGAAAACTGAGCTCAGCCCTCCCAGGCTCCATTTTCGGTCACGACAACCTCCTGCAGGACTCTGCCAGCGAAAACAGAGCTTGGAAGCCCATTTTCACTGATAAACCACTTGGGCTACCACAGGTGCCTCCCAACACGAGTGACCTTAAGCTGGCCATGCCCATCCCAGCCCCCCGAGGTCAAGCACAACCCTGATGCAGCCCTCAATAAAATCGAGTTTGGCACTCATTTTCTAGAACATAGGCATGGCTAAGGAAAGGGCGTGTTTCCCGAGTCCTACTAGATGACAATCTGTAGTAGATGGAACCAAAGCATGTCCAATCTAATGAAGATGATCCCTCAAATACTCTCTTCTCATGACTAGCACTGATGATACTACTTAGTTTGGGTAATGAAACATCTGCAAGAAAACAAGCAAGCTCAGAGAGGAGACTGTGGATAAAAATAAATTATAGGACAGTAGGTGTGTTTTGCGTGTTAATATTATTCATTTGCAAATAACTACAGTTTGTTGTTGTTTTAGGAACCTACACACTGTGAAGCAAACCCTGACCTTATTTTTGAAGATATGTGTGTGATGACTGATTATGAACTGCATTTGCTTTGTAAACAGTATGCAAATATTCATGACTTCAAACTTGAAATGGATGTAATTATGGATTCTGGAAAATTTAGGGCACTTTTACGCATTTTATCGGACTTAAAAGAAAAGGTGCGCCCTTCATACCAATCCCTTTTGGATACACTTAACTTTTACCAATAAATCAGCTGTTTTCAGCTGTAAACTGACAGAAACACATTTTAGAAAACTGTTGTCGCATTAGTTAAAATGTGGGAAGCTCTCTTCTCTTCAAATTCCTTACCTTTGAAGATTCTTTGAAAACAAAATAGATACATTAGCCAGGTCTAAAAGGTCAGCAGTTGCTTGTAGAATTATAACTCATCTGCCCTCTCAATGGCCTTTATCTAGGTTTGTCATTAGCCATGGCTAAAAATCCTGCCTGCTCACAATTTACCCATGGCTAGTGTAATATGTGCATAGGGACTCTTCATCAGGTAGGTCCCCCAAATGTTTGTGTGAAAAATAGTATATTGGGGGGAAGGATGTAAATGCAATTAACCCCTAAATGAATGTTATTATTCACTTTATAATATAATAACAAAATAGGCCTTAACTAGACAAGAGGGAGATTGTTTGGTGACAGCTAATTGTTGGTTGTAGAACTGATGGCCAAACAAAATGAGGTTCAGAGCTAGGAAAGCTGGTTTTCTAATCTTTAAGAACCTTTTTAGAGAATACTTAAATATTGCTTTTAGTGGCCGAGGTTAGGGTAGTAACCCTGACCCTTAAACCAACTGGATTATTTTTGAAGCTGTTTCGAAGCTATTTCAAAAATGGAGGTGAAGGCAATGTAATTTCAGAAAATAGCAATAGCCCTTAGACTTATATACTGCTTCACAGTGCAGTACAGCCCTCTCTAAGTGGTTTACAGAGTCAGCATACTGCCCCTGACAATCTGGGTTCTCATTTTACCGACCTCGGAAGGATGGCTGGCTGAATCAACCTTGAGCGGGTCAGAATCAAACTTCTGTCAGTTGGCAGAATTAGCCTGCAATGCTGCATTCTAACCACTGCGCCACCACGGCTCAATGCTACTGAGAACTTACTTTACTGGGGGAAACATCTATTGAAAGTTGACATTAAGTGTTTTTATTCTTGTAGTAAACATTTTAATTTTGTTTACCTCATGAGTTGTCCCTCAAAGCAATGTCAATCCCATACTGGGACCAATTGCTTCTGAGTTTCTGTGTGATAACAGAATGCATAATGTTTGAGAATTTATAAGTAATAAATGTATTCGTTTTAAACTTATAACTTTCTGACTGCTTTACAAAATAACATGATGGGAAGGTTTTTTAGCCCAAACTCCTACTTTTTAAAGAAAAAGTATATTCTTGTGAAGTAAGGACAAGCCTGCTTATGTGACAAAAATAGAAATATCTTTGGTAGTAATTTGCTACTGAGTGTTCAAAGATTGTCACATAAAATCTTCTTTAGAACTATCTATGCACTTAAGTTTATGTTGAGATCCTATTTTTCTGCTACTAAAACTAGAATAAAGTAATCTGTTCCTAAAGTATTAGATTCTTCCTGTGTTTTATTAGTGTATTATTGTTGCATCCCACAGTTTTGCTTATGCCCAAAGTTACAATTCTCTAATAATTCTTATTAGCCGCTGCTTATACATAGATTACAGCTGACAAAGACAGATACACTGTTCATTTCATGATCAAGTGAAGCCATCGCATTGGCTGTTTTGTCCCTTGAAAACAATGGACTAGTTTGGCTCTCAACTTAAGTATGTTAAATATTTGAATCCTGTCTTTCAAATGCATTGCTTAGTTTTAAAGTCAGCCTTTGTAGCCTAAAGCAGATTTAATATTTGTGTACTTTCTGATGAAAGTAGGAGCTTTTTCTTAAATTAACTGCATTCCTTCGTCCATTAGGGTGACAGAATTGTCTTGTTTAGCCAATTTACCATGATGCTGGACATCTTGGAAGTTCTCCTGAAACATGAGCAACATCGCTATCTTAGACTGGATGGAAAGACACAGATCTCTGATAGGTAAGAACAAATCTGCTCTATAAGATTTTCTTTATATATGCTTTGATCCTATGCTCAAGAAATGAACGGGAATGTATGCCATCTTTTATAATAGGACCAACCAATAGGGCAGGGGTGTCATACTCAAGGCGTGCAGGCCGGATCTGGCATGTGGGATGTTTAAATCTGGCCCATGAGGCCAGCCTGAAAATAGCAAAGGATCAACCCGCGGTGCCTTTGGCAGCCAAAATGGGACACAGAGGGGCCGCTCCCCCACAGCTCATTTTAGCCAGCACAGTGCTGCAGGAGTTGTCCCTCCCATCTCTTGTCCCCCCCCCTCCCCCAGACTGCGGAGAACTACAGTGCTGATCCGGCCCTCGAATAAATCCAGTTTGACAATAGGGGATTCATTTTTAAAAAAAACTTGGTGTGCTAATAAATACTTTGCTTTTTCTTTCTTTTCGGATAGGATACATTTGATAGATGAATTCAATTCAGATATGGGTATCTTTGTTTTCTTGCTTTCAACTAAAGCTGGGGGCCTTGGGATTAATTTGACTTCAGCCAACGTGGTCATTCTCCATGATATTGACTGCAATCCTTACAATGACAAACAGGCTGAAGACAGATGCCATAGAGTTGGACAGACTAGGTATGGATTGATAAGAAAACTTTCCCAATTTTATAAAGTGCTGATTTTATTGTGATTAATTTGGTGTGCTGGCGTGAATAACTCAATTGGAAAGAACACTTTAAACTTTGGTCCATTTGTTCTTTTTTAAGCTAAATAAGACTTTATAGTGTCTCAGACAATTATAAGAATTATCTGTCCTTACATCCATCTTCACACCGTTGCTTAGCAACACTTATCTCGCTTACATAAGCTAAAATTGTTTTTACATTTCTAGTGTCAGCCAGTCTTGTTTTTTGTTGTTATTCCTTTTCTGTTTGCGACCAAATCATAGTTTCACATCATTGAAATTATGGAATTAGCCACAATACAAGATCAGCTACCTAGGCAGGTTTTTGGTCACTGTTTAAAATAACTCCTTTTTTTGGTAAAACATTTTTAGTTACTCATATATGAATATAGGAATTCACAATGTTAAAGTTGTTTTGCAATTTTTGTCTGATACTCGGCATGTATGATATGCCTTTGAGACATGTATGATACATGTATGCATCACAGCTTTAATCCACAGTTGCTGTCACTTTATATATTTGTCTTTGCATGAATAAGGTTAGTTACCAAATACATTGCTAAAAAATAAACAAGCTTCATTTTCTATAAAATTAGGTCAGGTGGGAAATAATGTGATAAACTATAAATCCTGTTTTGCATAAATGTATGAGTAAATATTTGATGTGGTTTGGTTTTATTTTGTTTAGAGAAGTGCGAGTTATTAGGCTTATAAGTAAAGGGACCATAGAAGAATCCATGCTCAAAATCAGTCAACAGAAGTTAAAATTAGAGCAAGATATGACAGCAACAGAAACAGGTGAGTTCTTGCAAAATACTTTTTAGTAGGCTAAAAGTGTGTGAGATAGAAAAAAAATTATAAAATCAAAGAAGCATGAAAATAATAATGGTGTCATCAAACCTACTGTTGCTTTTGTAGAAAATAATCTTTATAAAACCAAAGGAATATGGAAAAAATAAGCATGTCATCAAATCTATTACTGCTTTTGTAAAATAAATTAAATCATAATTCAATATGTTCAAGCAAAACTTCATTATTTTTTTTAGTAAAAAAAACACTGTATAATAGCTATTAAAATCTTTTTACCTGGTGAAATCCCAATTATGCCTCTCCTACTTAGCTACATTTCAAAAAAGTAGTCTGAGAAATGTCTCTGAATAACTAATAATAAATAATATTATTTTATAATAATAAAACATAGCATATGATTATTTGGAATAAATGTTCAACCTTGTGAAAGTGATCTAAGGTCAGCCCAATCCATGTTGCATTATGTATTCAGAATCTGGAGTCCTAAATTGGATAGATAAAAATAGTCCAGTATGTACGATATATTAATTCTTTTAAAAAGAAAGACATTTAGGGACCACATGGATTGGAAAGCTAGAGTGTAGCATTTACTGGGTTTTTTTTTATGTTTTATACAATTTCTTACCAAATTTCATTCTTTTTTGTGTGTGTGGGGGGGGGGAAACGGGGGGACGGACCAAAAAAGTAAAGTTTTGAGTAATATCTTCTGCAGTTTTATCAAACTCCAGTTTTACTTTTACCTGTGTATTTATAATATAAATAATGGTGCAAATATTTTATGATCCAAGTTAGTATTTCTTTTTTCATAGATGTCTTTGTCATGCTATCTAATGAACTATTTCATAGACTTTGAAAAGCAATTTCAGGATGTAAGAGTATATATAAAAGTAAAAATTACCAGTGGCTACACATAAGTACCTGATGTGCCTAAAGTAACTTTTAGAATAGTAGTTTTGGCTGGCTCAAACACTTGAATCTGGGTTCCATCTTATTGTAATTTATGCCAGCTACCATATAGGATTACAGCTAATTCAGACTTGTCAACAAGATTAATCAGAACAGTAATAATTATGCAAAACATCGAGAGTAATTTGGAAAACAGATTAAATTGCACCAGTGATTTGCAAATAAATGTCCAAACAAATTTTGCATTCCACTGTTTTTAAAAAAGGTATTCCATTGTGAGAATATTCTGATACTCAAGTTAGCAAAAATTTTGATTGCATTTATCGTAACTATTAACTTGAAGTATTCTTTGCGCATGAAAATCTGACATATTCCTTTAATTCTACAGGAGAAGAAGGAGCCATTCCAGCAAATATAGCAACACTATTAAAAACCTCACTAGGTCTCTAATGCTAATTGTAAAAGAACTTGATGTAGATTTTTTTTTTATTTAAGGGAAAAAATGCGGTGCTTCAAGAAACTTTTGTTATGAAATACATTTCTATGAACATTTATAGCTTTTTAAAAATATATATATCTTGTATTGGCTATGGAATAGCATTTTTCCCACTACTGGTACTCAAATTAAAATGTACAGATGCCATAAAAATGTAGTGCATAAAATGCCATCTATAACTACCTTACCAAGGCAGTTTTTAATGGGGACCCTGGTTTAACAAAACTGCTAATAGTTAAAGTTGTTTCATATTTTTGTAATTATTTCTACCTCTAAATATAAATATATATATATATATATATATATAGAAACTTGTCTATTTCACTGGATGTGGTTTTTTTACATGTGCCTTATTTGAAATGCCCATATTTGTTGTCTCTTGGTTTGCTTTTATTTGAAGTACTGTAATGTTTTATATCAGATTGTTCACATAATAAAAAATATTAATCTTAATTCTGTTTTGTTAAATTATTCTTTTAATGGCAGAAAAAGGAAAGAGAAATTTAAATCCCTCATAATTCATTTTCGTTTATCTATGATAGCTTTTACCTTAAGGCCTTCTCAGTAGTGATGAATTAGAAATTTTCTCCAAACTTTGTTGACCTTTAAGAAAGCTTTTATCATTTTTCCCCTCCACAAATAGGCCATTAAGGGGTTGTTGCTTTTTAAATCATATACCATTGTGCATTTCTTTGGTTCCTATTTTAATTGTCATATTAGTTACAAGATGTTTAATTAAATTGTTTGTTAATTTAATGAATCCCTGTTCAGGTATATTTCTGTGTTTGGGGATAAAAGTTCTCTTAAATGTATGGGAATAGACAGAATGGTAACTGTGAAGTGGTTAAGATTCCTGTGCTGTTCAGAATGCAGCATCTGGTCGGATCGCAATCTGTTATCAGTCTAATAAAGTGATGCCTATCTAATCATGATGCTGGAATGATATTCGTTGCCTTCACCCGAAATAGCGTAATAGAGGCACACAAAATCTTCATAGCTCAGCTGCTTGGGAAATGATAAGCTAAAAATTTGTTTAAATTTTTTAAAATATGCTTCGATCTAACTTTCTCTATTTTTGCTGGAACGACTTATGTGGAATGTTCTTCGTTAAAAGCAAGGATGGATTAATTTTGAGAACAAAGTACTGTTTGCCCTGCAGGTGTATTATAGTGCGTTTTGCATTTGGCCAAGCACAACATTGGGCTGGCTGGACAAAAGAGTTTTACTCTTCTTATGTATCTGACAATTACAAATAGATATAAAGTAATAAAAGGAGATACATTAAAAGGACATGCAGAGCTGCGGAGATCAGAGAAAAAGGGATTACAAGTCAGTAAGCAGACATAGAATGCATCCAGCAGCCCACAAGCACACAATACAAACAGCTGGGTGTATTCTCCATGGTATACCTGCTCACTCTCTTGTAATCCCTTCAATTCCAATCTCTGCCTTGTGGGAAGATGAAGGAAAAAAACAAGCAATTTCTGTAAGCCATCTCCTGTGCCTGATACATCCACCTCCTACCTCCAAGAGAACTTGGAGAGAAAAAATATTAAAAGAGAGGAAGACACTTAATGGGGAAGACACCAGCCTGTTTGCATAGCATATCGCTTTCCTTGTGTATGGAAATACAATCATGAACTTGCTTCTTGCTAAATATCCAAGCATTCCCAAAGCTGGGTGACCGATTATGAAGAAAACAAAAGTGGAAGGGTGAAACTGATTAGTCTTGTCAAGTTTTTAGCCGGCTATCTAGGAGGTAGTGAGGAGAAGGAAAACGCCATTCTGATCACATGATTTCCTACTTAACAACTACATCACTTAATGACAGAGCTGCCGGTACCAATTGTGTGCCCAAAACAAAGACTACCTGTATAAAATGTTTGCTGAATCACCCTGGGCCACTTAATATTATTTAATCCAGTTTAGTTCACAGATTATATAAAGGATGGGAGTCTTTGGTATCTCAGTGAATAATTCTGATTGGCTTTCTTTCTGCTATGAATGATTGTTAATTAACCAATTAACAATTAACCAATTTTGTTGTATACATGATGTACAATGACAATAAAGGCTTTGAACTTTGTGCTTGTTGCATCCTCCTTAAAGTTGGTCAACAGTGAAAGTGGAAGTTAAACTAGATAAGGAAGCTAAGGTCATACCGGTGACAAAGCACTTAGCTGAGCTCTCAAGAGACTTAGTCACCAATGTTAAAATCCCACCAGACCAGAACCTGGGAAAGAAACGGTGTTTCTAAACAATTATTACTTTTTCCAACCCCCCTCTCTCTGTAGTTGTGCTGAAAGGTCACTGAGGACTACCGATTTTAGTTCGTTTGATGCCGTGTATTCAGTGGTGAAAAAGAAGACATTACCATAAGTAGAAACAGCCTGTACATACCAGTATATCTAATATTGTAATCCTTTATACTCAGGATTTCTATGAAGTCTTAAGTAGATTTTGTTACACTTAAGGAGAGTGCACCACAATGCGATCAGGAAAGCATTTTCGCTCCCTGAAGGCAAACACAGAAAGAATGAGGAAAAGCTTCTTTCCACA